>MU392172.1:431227-524627 GCA_022578495.1 Nemania sp. NC0429 | reverse complement strand
AGACCCCCACCCATCCACACATTTTTTGGCCGTATTCGTCCTCCCCCCCCCCCCAAACACCCCCCCCCCCACCCACCCCCCACCCCCCCCCCCCCCCCCCCCCCCCCCCTTTTTTTTTTCCTTCTCACCCCTGGGCCCAAAACATAAAACCGCGGAGATATGTTCACGAAGAGCTGTAAAGACCTATATGTATGAAACCCTATTCCACTTTTGTTTCGTACAATACCGCGTCGCCCGCTGATTCAAGTAAGTAATTATCGCGCCCACAACTACCGCGCCGTAAAGGTAAACGCCGCAGCCCTCAGCATATCGCCCAGCTAGCTTAAGAGACTACTTACCTACAACTCCTTGTGTGTGTGTGTGGTGGACGTGTGTGAAACTCGTCATCGTAGTCTGACTAATTGCCAGGAGTTAACTAACTTCACACACCCGCAATACCAAGCCCACACATAGACAGGTACATCTACACGCTCGCAAAACAAAACAACAGCAACAAACACTTCAAAAGGGTGGGGAAAAATAAAAATAAAAATAAGACCCAGTCGCGAAACGTTCCCAACACAACGGGTAACGATCTGTTTAGGTAGACCCTTCGTAGATTACACGTCTATAAATATCCCAACCAACGGACCAAAAACCCCAAAAACCAGAACCCAAAACCCAAAATAAGAAAAAGGCAAAGAAGACAAAAGTCCCCCGTTTCCCGATCCGGACTCCCATTTACCAACCCGCGGATCTAGGCCGAACCTCCAGATCGGAGCGGGCGTCGGTTCCGGGGAATCTGGGACCCGGAATCTCGGGATCGTTGTCTGTTTATGTAGGTAAGTACTTGCTCATGTATATAATTATAGTTAAAGGCAGGTATTAGCTACTTAGCTAGCTAGGTATTCCGTATTCGTAACGGTGTAGGTGGAACCCCCGACTAACACGGGGTTTTTCAGGCAAACAAACAGTGATATCAATAACGGGCGGGAGGCCCTTGTACAATTTCTACGGCAATTATTAAGCAGAGAAAGGTAAGGCAAGGTTGGGTAGTCAAGGCGAGGTAGTTAAGGTAAGGCACAGTTAAGATTGAGTGGTTGAGGCAAGGTAAGGGAGGTAAGGCAAAGTAAGGTGGCAAGGTAAGTAAAGCGAAGTAAGGATAAGTGAGGTAAAACATCTTCCAAATACCGCCATCATCCTGTATCCATGCTAAAGTTTATCCACAGCCCTGCGCTGTATTATCATGATTGTGCTGTATGCCACGAGATTTTCAGAGAGCGTGGCCTGGCCTGGCATCATTGTTTTCTCTCACCCATCCACACACACATCGGACCCGTAGGCTCGGGGCTTCTCGAATTTGTTTCAGAAGCTTCTCTTCTTCCCTGCGACGTGGGGACGGCCCCTCTGTTTGCTCATGTCTGCCTGCCTGGTTTTACTAACTGAATATAGGGAGGTGGATTGTGGGAAGGGTAATCCCGATGTGTACATCAAGGTGCATATACTGTCAAAGGTAAGTACTTTAGGCAGGTAAAGTTGGTCAGCGTGGGATATACACAAATACACCAGGGGCTGTGCCTGGTGGGGAAGACGGAGAATACTAAGTAGTTAACGGCCTTCCTTATTATTTGGGGTGTTGCTGTTGCTGTAGCATAAGGCAAGCAAGCATGTCTATATACTCTATATTCATTTTCTCCTGGGGTCGTTGAACGAGGAGTATAAACTGTCTACGATTGGCTCGGGCTGATGCGGCACAGTATGTACGAAGCAGCATCCGGTATTATACCTACCGACCTATTGGCCTCATGTACAGCGAATATGGAATTTAAGTGGATTGCTACGTTAACAGTTACATCTAAGCGTCGCATTGCACCACCACTACCTACCTACACGTATACTCACGTTAGCCAACCCAATAAGAATTAATAGATAGGCCCATCCAGCCCCGCGGGCGGGACGCAAGCCCCTTTTCGGCTCCAAGAGAGGGACAACGGCCAGGTTCGAGGCCGGCTGTATGCAGGTACGCGCGGAAAGAAAAATAAAAAGAGTGACATTGTCATATGGTAGGTTCGGCATCTAGGTACGAAGTAAGTAAGTAAGTAGCTGAGGACTGAGAGCTGTAGCATTTTAATTCCCTCCTCGTTGGATCAGTTGCAGGGTGTCGGTCGATCGTCGCAGATCTCTACCTGTTGGGATTGTGAATAGTGTAGTGTAGGGCAGGGCGGGCTTGGCAGTCCTAAAAAAGGATCTTCCTGTCATACACCTCCTCCAGGATTCTAAAGGTTAGCGCCAGTTTAAGGGCCATAATTTACCTAATTCAGCTTACGCCTCATAGAATCAAGCCCTGTCAAAGCTTCATATATCCCCGGCCATGCCCTGGTTCAGATCATCAACCCCTTGTAAAATAGAATTACAGGTACTCGCACATACAATTCTGGTGAATATATACACTTTTTAAACTTGGTAGAGGTGGGGCTAAATCAGCGCTAACCTTTAGAATCCTGGAGGAGGTGTAGCTAAGTGCTGTCAGTGTAGGTACCAAGTGTAAGTATCATGTAATGTTGGGGGTTAGGATCCTGGTCGATTATCCAGGCTAGAACGTGGATTAGGCCGGATTTCAGTCACACAGGCTTCAGCACCGGGAGTCTGACACGTTGGGCCGTGTTGGGATAACCACTGATCGATCACCGGTGGGAGCGCGTGTCAGTGGGTGCCGGCAACTCGATAGGGTAGGTAGCGTACCTGACATGCTTAGGCATCCAGCTGGAGTGCTGGGGTGGTGGTGGAAGGTGGTGGTGGGGGACGCTACCAACCTCCACTCGGGCGATGAAGTCGATCCATCCGCAGGAACATGGGGTGGCTTATGCAGCTCATCGACGATGATTGGTTTAATAGTAGATATTCATCCGCCATCAGCCTGCCATTTGTGGTGTAGGCAAGAAAGTATCTCCGGACGTTTATTCCCTAGCCAAGATGTAGTGTACGTTCCCAAGTAAAAAGTATTTTCAAAGGCATGGAGTCTGGGGCAAGATCACGGACTCCCACATACCGCGTCCTGACGCATTAGCGGATGAGCAGCAGTGCGTGATTCAACGCAAGGGATCAATCATCCCACCAGATCCAAACAGTCGGTGAAAATAATCAGGAGCATCCCCGCCTGGAGGATACATGCTGTCGGTTCCGCGTACGTCTCTCTTTATACTGTACAAGTCAAAGTCCCGACAAGTCGATACCCACACGGACACTCCACTAGATCTTCTCTTCCTGGACCGGCAGGCTCGTCACTCGTCACTCGTCACAAAATGTTCCTGTGTCTGTCTGTGTCACTGCTAGCCGATCCACAAATTGGATATGTTACCGGCTATGGGCCGTAAGACGCGGGCTAGTGTTGTATTCATATGATGTTGCGTTCAGTAATTCGTAAGTGAGAAGGTAGGTTATGCCGGGAGGAGCATTGGCTCCCACCTCGACTTGTAGCATGCAATCGTACTGTACACATATGTTGCAGTGTAAAAGGGTCAAGCTCATAGGTGGCAAAGGATGGGTGGATCGGATGCATCCGCATTTAGCCCCAATGGTGCAAACATCGATGGAACTGAATGTCTGCGCCGCAATGTTGTTCCTAGCCAGTGTCATAGCAACGACTCGGCGGTGGCTGGCGGTGTACGAAGTAAAAAAAAAAAAAGGGTGTGTTGCAGAATTGCGTTGGTGATGGAACCAGACTCGGGTCCGACAAGAGCGCCGGCGCCGACACCGGCATCAGCGTGAGCAGACAGTACGACTAAATTCTGTCCACTCGAGCGACCTAACACACGTACACTAGCCAGCGGACGAAGCGAAGAGCAAACCAGTTTCGGCGGACGAAGAAATGGGCAATAC
This sequence comes from Nemania sp. NC0429, assembly GCA_022578495.1. Lineage (NCBI taxonomy): Eukaryota > Fungi > Ascomycota > Sordariomycetes > Xylariales > Xylariaceae > Nemania > Nemania sp. NC0429. The sequence continues at coordinate 520,769 of MU392172.1, read as the reverse complement.
CAAGCAGTGGTGAGAGTACAGTACGGAGAGCTGACGGTCATTCATAGTGGATGCTTCGTGCGGCACACACACCTTGCCTGGGTATGTGCTGTTGTACTACCTCTGTTCAGAGTGGCCCTGAATTGTTCCTGGGAGCGGCGGGGCAAGGCCGGACGTCGGAAGATTTTGAACAGCGTCAAGATCAACAAAACCCTCGAAAAGGTCAGATGAAAAGAGTGAGTGGCTGCAGAAAGGCTTGATTGGGTCGAGGCCAGCCAGGAGGAACCTTGTACCTGAGGCAAGTATTTGTGTATCTTAGTCCACCTTCGAAGTACCTGTACCGTACCTACGCTGGGGTCTGGCTAGGGCTTGAGGACCTGCCGAACGGATGCAGCCAGCCGACCAATCAACGTTAGCCCTATCCGTTTGAAGTCGCCCGATGCGGCTAGAAAGACGTTTGTGGAGGGTGGGCTGTCAGGGGTAGTCGTGCAGGGTACTGGGACTACTACACACGCTAGATACGATTACGCACTAGCGTGGCTGCACACTGCAAGGTACGGCCGTGCACGCGTGACACTTCTTTTTTTCTCTTTCTTGAGGTTGGAGGACTTGGTGGGGCGAGCTTCAACGCCGACACCGACTTTGAAGCCGGCAGCAGAGTGAGTACCGAAGAAGTATCTATCAGTGTATACTACAGTGCCTCTACAACTTACATGTAAACGGTCTCCCTCTCTTTGAACGACTCTGGGAGAATGCTGTCGCATTGAGCAGAGCCTGGGAACATGCGGACGGGACATTCCGTGGGTGCCAAGACTGAGATGTCGTCGGCGCATTCGGTAGGAAGTATATAAGTACTGTAAAGTACGTAGAATACTAGGCGGGCTAAATGTATAAGGTCATGCCACTACCAACTTAGAGCTTACAACATAGGGCAAGACTTGGTGTTAGTTCTGTAAAACATACACCACAGACTTACACGACTAGACAAATTGGAACCTAACGGTTTGCACTACGAGGCTGACGGAGGTAGATAAGTAAGTTAGGTACTTAGATATACAGGTACAGTACTTGTTTGACGCTCGCTCCCGGCGTTGCTGTGCCCCTCGTCTTATCATCCAGTGCTTCCGGTGACGACATCTATCCATATCGATTTGGATGGGGTATTGAAGTCGAGGTACCCTAGGTTAGTTCATTATAAGTCGGAAGAGAATGGATTGGGAACGACGATATCTGCTCGCGGCCAATCGAGGCGAGAGATGCTGTGCTATGAAATACTGAACCTGGATTGATAGGGAGACGTTTGGTTACGACCTAGGACGACTTTAAAAAAACATATACCGGGCTGGTTGCCACCGGTGGTTTCTGCTTGCATTCATTATTTACACCGAGATACGAAGATGAACAACAGAATTGCGTCCCTATCGGCGGCTTCATAACGGGTTGGTGTTTCTTTTTTGCACACAGATGTTGAAAAAAGATGGCGATCAAGTTGCTACAATTAATCTTAACGACCACTTCGTAAATATGATGATACGATGCGCGTTAGTAGCAGCAGCAGCTTGAGGAATGAGCCAAGTGTATGTAGGCATTTTGTATTCGTGGCGCCGAGCTTCCTTACCTTGTGTCACTCCTCGCGTTGGAGCAAGCCGACGAGAGACATTTGGGGGTCATGCTGATTGGGTGTCGCTGTTAGGCAAGACAGGTACTGGCCACAAGGAATATCCCGTCCCGCTGCATCATTTCTACCAAACTTTTGATCCCAGGCGCCGCAGGACTCTCCAACTCACATCAGGATGCGGTGGTAATGCTGATACCCGAATATTGCGAGAACATGAGCGCCTGGGGCTGACAGGGAGTGTGGTCTGGCTTAACCACGCTTCATGCCTCCTTTACCCTTGCCTACGTTTTCTCAAGTGTATATCAACTGGCCTCGAAACACCCGTGTTATCGGGCACGGCGAGATGGGTCTATGATTGAAGTAGGACACGGTTTTGCGTGTGTAGTGCAATATTTGGGATGTGATGTACACTACCAACACTACACCATTCGACAGGAATAGACAGAACCTTACGACTAAGCACTGGGCTGAGGATCAGGAGAGGGCTGACAGTGACGTGAGAGAGTACCTACCTGAGGTACCTCCCTTACTGACTGATGATCGGCCTTGCCAAGGCGAGCAACAATTCAGGTGATGTGTCCAGCGGCCGGCTACAGTGCCGTTCTGTTATACGGGTCTGTACGGGCATACAGACCCGGCCAGCAACGCTATGCTTATATGGTTCTAGGTTAGATAGTCGCCATGCAAGACATGCCCTGGCTTTTGCCACCGCCTTGCCTTATCTGGGCGTCGGTTGGGGCGCATGGCTGGGAAACGCGGGAGCGCGTTTGTTTGGCATGGACGCAGGGCGCTTGTCTGTGAGTGTGCTGTGAGAGAGGTCAGCAACATAGCTCACAGATGCCGATGATGAGACTGGTCGGTTTTGCCACGATTCCGGCCATTACCTATCGAGCCGTGCCGGGTAATGTGCATGATACCGGCCTGTATACACCACTACAGCATCAAACCGCGATAATACACTCCGTGTTGCTGCACAGGGCATACGCCTAGCCTCTAGGTACGAGATATGCCAGTAACACCCACATCCCCTACGGTACGGTTGTAAGTATACTGGAGTAAAGTATTCATACCTCCCTACTACGTCCTTGGGCGCGGCTAGCTGGATACCTCTATACACGTGTAGTGCGGTAGTATGTTGTGGTTTGCATGTAGATCTCGAACAAAACAAGACAAAACAACGCATGGGATCCAAGGGGAGTCAAGAAGATACCAGTCCAGCTGGTATGGTTGGAGACGATGGTACCTCGCCATCTTGAAACAAGACGATAGGCGACGGGGAGGAAAAAGTTGGACAGGGTCATAGTACGTACCGTACCTACATGTACCTAGCAAGCGTAGATACCTACAGGTACTGTAAATCGAGCTGCATTGGAAAGGAGTGAGGTGCCTGACACACAAACAAGCAGTTCAAGTCCTTCGTAGGAGTCCTTCGTAGGAGTACTTGTGCCTGGTTAGGGCTAGACGTAGAAGAAGAATACGGGAAAGTTAGGAAGACATGGTCATTCGTCTACCTTACCAGGTACATACTAGTCCAGAAAGGGAAAGCCTAGGAGCGAGGAGTGCAGACCGGATACTGTGTAGCAGGCTCATGTCAGGACTGTGTACTTGGACAAGTCGGTATCTGCGCGTCTATTTGGGTCGAAATTGACCACCATACAAACTGCGGCCCCCGAGGACACAGGGGTTTGACACGGCTGGTTTGATGCACTGTGTGTGATGGTAGTGTAACTACCTGCCTTGGTGAGGTATCGACCAGCTATGAGGCCGCTTCACTGCGCCGACGTGACCGCCCAACGCCCGTGTACCCACACCACCACGAGAGAGGTGTAGGTTAGGTACCTGTTGGGAGCCTCTAAGTACTAGGCACACTTTAAGCAGGTGAGTAGGCACTTAGGTAGGTACTTACAGCAGTACTTTGAGTAGGTACATGTACTCTACGTAACCTACATGTCCTAGATGCCCACTACACACCACCTGAGCACTCGCATCCCCAATCCACTCACGCAGCTCCGGGTACCTACATTCTGCATCCTGTACCTCGTACCTTAGCTGGGTACATGCCCACTAGGTACATTAGCGCGGTACATGCCTGCCAGCACCGCGAAGGTACCTACAGTCCATATATATCCGCGTATATACTTCCGACCTCGAGAGAGGCAGCTTATGTAGGTACCTAAAGGCACAGCACCCGGCTTGTCCACGGCTAGTGTAGCTCCCTTTCCCGCCCAGACTCGCTCTCTCTCTCTCTCCTCGCTCGTGTACGGAAGTACTTTGTACCAGGGGTTTTTTTCTCTGGTCCCCCCCTCTCTCCTCCTCACTCTTCTCTCTTCTCGCTTCTCCGTATCAAACCAAGTCTTTTCTCCCCCCATCATCGCCATCGTCGACCTTCTTTTCGGCAATTCTTCTCAACCCTTTTTTTCTTTCTTTGCCTTTTTCTCGTCCACGCTCCTTTTTAATCATTTGTCGCCATTACGGACGCCGTCACTCCTTTCGGGTCCATTTCGTTCCTTTGGCTTCACCGTATCCGCGACCCGCGCCGAGTCTTGTTGACCGAATCGATCCCTCGCTTCAACAAAGTGTTACTAGCAACGGCCTCAGCATCACTCCCTTGCACGCCTCCGACGCGTCACTGACGATTCACGTTTTCCATCCTGTCCTCGGGTGTTTGTCTCGACGCCCCGGAACCACACTCCTTCTGATCCGGACCCGAGAAGAACTTCTTGTTTTATTTATTCTATTTTATTTATTCCACCACCCTCGTTGACCGCCTCCTCACCGCCCATACAACTCACTCATTCACTCACTGCCCCTCGACACCATCGAGACCTACTTGCGCAATAGCCCGCATTCCGCATTCCGCCTCCCGTATTCCGTATCATCGTCCTCTCGACGTCTCTCCCCAACGCCCCCCTGCTCGGATACAGACAGCACTGTGGCAGATGCATCCCGCTCTCGACGTCGGATTGGTCATGGAGTCTCAGATGAAGATGGAGCACCCGGCGTCGGAAACCCCGGTCGCCACGTACTCGACCCCCGAGCCGTTCACGTCCACCCTCACCCCCGCGGCATCCACTGGCACCAAGGCCAGCCAGTCCCCCTCGCCCAAGTCGGCTGCGTCCGGCAGTACGCCGAGCAACACCTCAAAGCGTCCTCCCCGCAAGAGCACCTTGACCCAGCAGCAGAAGAACCAGAAGCGCCAACGGGCCACCCAGGACCAGCTCACCACCCTCGAACTGGAGTTCAACAAGAACCCTACCCCCACTGCCACCGTGCGCGACAGAATAGCCGAGGAAATCAACATGACCGAAAGGTCTGTCCAGATCTGGTTCCAGAACCGGTAGGTCATCATCATTGTCGTCGTCATGTCGCAACCCTGGCTTGGTTGACTGTACTGACCCCAACTGTTCGCAGACGTGCCAAGATTAAGCTCCTGGCAAAGAAGAGTCTGGAAAGTGGCGAAGACATCGACTCGATTCCCGAGTCCATGCGTGCTTATCTTGCTATGCAGGCAATGGAGTCGGGCAAGGGTCTCGGCGGACCTTACCTGGGACGTACCGGCTTGATGCCGTATGGTTCCATGATGCTAGGCGGCGACCAGGGTGGTCAGGGCAAAACTCGTGAGTCGGCAATGCGTTTGCCTCGCCGTCGAATCAACTGCTTGCTAACAGGGATATAGTGATTCACCACTTGACCTGCCGGTCCCTCAGCATTGGCAAATGGATGCGTGTGGGACAGAATACCATGGACCTCATCATATTCTACTCGCCAGAGAAATGCACCATGACCTACTACATCAACAACGACCAGACTGGCTATAAACTCGAGTATAATTTCAATGCCATCAAAAACATCTTCCTCGACAATGTGGAGGGAGAGGGTAAGCTGGGTGGCATCGTGATTGAACTCAACAGAGCGCCCACGTTCTTTATGGAATCGTCTATGAACACCAACGGATTCTACCAGTGCGGCGATTTCACCGAAGACCTGCAAGCCACCCATTGCTTCGTGCATCGCCTTGGAGGAAACCCCAAGGTTCTCAGTGGCCAATTGGCGAAGCTGGTCTCGTTGGAATCTTTTGCTAACCGGCACAACATGAACCCTGGCCCGTTCGACATGAACCACGCCTTGTCTGTCTCGGCCCCCGTCTCGCCCACGAACCGCCCTTCGTCGCAGCCGAACTTTGTGAACCCGCACGTCGGCATGTATCAGGAATCACAGTGGGGGGTCAACCCTACGAACCAGGGCTTCCGTGGACCTGGCCATAGGCGACAACGCAGTCGCTCCGTCCCTCCCGCCGTAGATTTCTCCATGTTCCACGCCCCGATGCCGTCTTTTTACATCCAACACCCGGGCGAGAGCCACCCTCAAACCCCTACTCCCAACATCTACGCCCCGGTACCCCAGCAACCACAAGGCCTGAACGCTGCATCGCATCTGCGTATAGACACTCAGGCGAGTTATGGCATGGATATGCGAACCTATCCGCTGTCCGCCTCGACAACGGCGCCATCGGAGTACTCGAGTCCTAACTTCTTTCCGCAAGCGCACGAAAGCACACCACTTCCTGTGCATACCCCATTCACCGGGAATTTTCTGTCACCGATGCCGCAAATCCCACCACCTGCCTCTCCGCTCCCGTATAATCAGCACGGCGACCCTACTATCGTAGAGCACTCACCTCCTCTCGCCATGATGACGAGACCGGCGTCGACAGATCTCTACCCGATGGGCGAGTCGGCTATCTCGGAGGATGGTCACAGCTTGAACGAGATGTATTCCAAACATACTCTCAGCTTGCCCTTGCATCCTCACTCACCTGCGTTTGCCGACGCCAGCCAAGCCGAACTAGACATGAACCAGCTGGTGCAATTTGATGCCATCGAACAGTCGAGTCTATCGCCGGAGCACATGTCACACCCATGATGATCTGGTAATACGTCAGTATAGCCTCGTGACCGCCAGACAATCCCCGGCCTCACGACGGTGTACATATACAAGCAGATGATTTATTTCTGTTCGCGTTTTACTAGGTTTTCATTACACTGGCGTTACGGGCATATATACCTCTTCGGTTTTTCGGCTTGTTCCATCATGCGGTTTCATTATTCCCCTCTCCGACTTGGTCCTCATGTCCTGAAGACCGGTTCCTCTTCTCGTTCCATTTTTCTCGAGCTCCTCCTTCCGAATCCCCATATCGTGATACCTCAACTCGACAGTCATCCTCAATGTCTGGTACAGCAATCCTATTGATTTACTATGATCTTTTTAACTACAAAAGAGCGAATGTGGCCTTACCTCTAACCACATCGTCTCTCCACCTAATACCTGCGATTCTCCGCACTGCGTTCATCCCTTCTCAGCTAGGATACGTGTTTTACAACTGTCATTTTCTGTCACATTTACGATATAAGCGATGTTCTTCAGGCATAAGGGTGGAATAAAACCAACGAAAAAATGGAGCAGGCCCAGGTGGCTGAGATTCCGGATACTAATCTTTAACTTTGGCTGCTGAGCAACACAGTCATCGGAGCTGGTCGGGGTGGTTCTTCCGGCTGCGATGTCTTTGGATTGTGGATATCCGTAATGATTGATACCTCAAAATAGAAGGAGATGGTCAACCACGCAAATTTGGTGTTTGACCTCACGAAAATTCTACGAATCTGTCACTTATTGTAGCGAAAGCTCTTCAATTTCGCCTTGACTGCTAAGCACTGTGCCTCTCTTGTCTTTTGACTCAACCTGTTCCGGTCTGAATACACCGACTTGCAGAGTTCTTGGGTGAATCAGCTAATAGGTATTCATCCCAATCGTGACGCATCCCATTCGTTGATTTACTCATACTGGCAGCCTATAGCGGTGATAATAGCATGCCAACTGGGTTGGTATAGAGTGATCTATTGCCTTTTTATCTCAGCCGCACCGCTTCCGATTTTGCTTTATTGTGAGCAGTGGCGACCCTGATTGCCAGGTTTGGTGATGCCGGTCTGTCTAATCCGCAAGAGTCATTATGCCCAGCATTTTCCACCACTCCAGACGAGCTACTGTAACTAAGTGCTTAATTTATTGCCGACTCCTGCACTACGCATGATTCTTTAGCCATGATCATCGGATACTGGGGGCTGACCTGGCAATTTCTTCTCTTGTCGTATTGCATCAAAGCTTAGGGCACGGAGAGATACGACATAGTTCCAGTCAAAGACCAGTCTTTAACGTGGAGAATCACAAGTTCTCCCACACCGATCATTTGCTGACACATGCTCTACCACAGGAACCTCTACTTTTATATGTGTATATGCATGCGTATATTTCTACATGCATGTATGTATTATGACGCCTCTTCTGCCTCCTCCAGCGCGACAACAAGCTTCTCGCAAGAGACCGTGTTCGTCTTCCCGATGTCGAAGGCCGCCTGCACGGCCCCGAGGCCACGACCGACGACCCGCGGCCTCGGCACGCACTTGTAGGCGCCGGCGGCCAGCGCGGCGGGCAGGAAGTCGCGGTAGATGGTCTCGGCGAGCGGCGTGTCCTTGATCCAGTACGCGTGGATCATCTCGGCCCGCACGCCCTCGGGCACGGTGGCGCGCAGGGGCGGCGGCAGGATCGTGCAGGCCACGGACTTGGCGCTCTCGCTGCTCGCCAACTCGCCGACGACGTCGAAGGCGAGCGCGTTGCTCCCCGGCACGCAGGACACGGCGCCCGCGAGCCGCGAGCCGCTGCTGCCGCGCACGGCGGCCTTGACCTGGTCTGCGAGGTCCGCGGCGCCGTAGTCGATGACGCGCGAGGCGCCGAGGGCGGCGCAGTGCGCGAAGTTGCGCGGCGACGACGTCGTGATCACGTCGTAGCCCGATGCCACGGCCAGCTGGATCGCGCTGCTGCCGACGGACGACGCGCCGGCCGTCACGAGGACCGTCTCGCCCTTCTTTTCCACCTTGGGGGAGGCGGTGGAAGGGGGTTCGAGGCCGAGGAACTGGTACAGCGACACCGCAGCCGTGGCGACGGCCGACGGGACGACGACGGCGTCGACGAAGGAGAGCGAGTCCGGGATGCGCGAGGTCGTGCTCGTCCGCGCCACGGCGTAGTTCTGGAAGGCGCCGGCGCGGGAGACGAAGTCGGAGGTGAAGGCCAGTACGCGATCGCCGGGGCGGAAGGCGGAGCCGGAACCGGAGTCGACGATGGTGCCGGCGACGTCGAGGCCGCCGGTCAGAGGGTACGTCAGGAACGGGAAGAGCTCGGTTCCCCGGTCCTGGATCGTGTGGTCTACGGGGTTCACGGCCGTCGCTGCCACGCGGATCACGACCTCGCCTTCGCCCGCTGTCGGGTAGGGTGCGTCTTGGATCACGAGCGCTGGGGCCTTGTCGGAGGGGTAGACGGCTGCTTTGTTCTGGGGGGCCATTGTGGGCGGTGGGGGTCTGTGGAGGGTTGTTGGAGTGGTTGAGAAGGGGAAGGGGCCGGAGGCGCAAGGGGTTCGGATGATGGGTGGGATGAGATGTGATGAGATGGGGGTGTGAGGCGAGGCGAGGCGGCGTTTATGTATGTGCGCGTGTATGTGTATGTACCTGAGCTGGTCTGTGAGATATCGCGCGCCTCTGTGCATAGGTAGGTATTAGCCGTTATCTTATACCTAATTATGGTGATGTATGCTGTTTCAAGTTATTTGTACCCGTTGTTATTTATCTGCCTGTTCTCTCGGTCTGTTCTGTCGGTTTTACGACTCACTACTTTCCTTATCCCGATCACGTATCCCCGACGGTAGGTTGGATGCGCCTAGGCAGAAGCGAGATTGATTTGTAAATCCCAGCTTTAACTGCGCTGGGCCACGGCGCGGCGCGGCGGACGAGAATGGAAAGTGAACGAGGACAGATTCCTTCCAACTTGGAGAAATAAAAAGAAAGGAAAACCATCCTGGTGAACGGGGTTTGACTTACGTAGGTCCCGGACCAGCAAGCGGCCGGGGACGGGTGGAGCGCAACTTGCAACCGTTTTAGAGCTACCTGACCTGGATCCTTGTATTCGGCCGGCTACCGGAAACTCCCTGGGCCATTCCTTTTCACACGAGGACGAGGGCGAGGACCATTCATGTAAAAACCTGGCATTAATTACAAGTACCTATTTGCCGTGCCTAGCTTATTTCTGTCGGCTAAACTGCAGAACAGAAATTTGCGTCTGTGAGCTCATAATGAGATTGCGACATTTGAACTGAGAAAAAAAAATGAATCATCTGCTTGGGCATCTGTTGGATTGATAATCAGCTCTCCCACGAGATTCTCGCAGCTTGCTTACACTCTTGAGTCGTGTCCGGTGAGGCGCGCAGATCCGCGCGACTCCGGCGTTGCAGATGGTTAATGCCTAGCAAGGATCTCGGACTTCGGACTGTTGAGGCTGGGCCGGGCTCCCCCGTCCGGCGCTAGATTATTATAAATGCATATACAGATGGATTTTATGCATGATTATATTTAAGAACGTCGTGCTGCAGCGACTTTGGTGCGAAAACTTCAAGCTCCGTTTGACGCCGGGAATTGTTTGAAGTTAAAGCGGGAGCCCCATGCGCTGTGAAGGGTAATTCTTATCACCGGTCCGGTCTTGATTGGGCCGAGAGGGATGAATCCTGCGTTAACTCCGGACGGAGTTGTCAGTCTGTTCGTAGGATGTAGGATGTAGGATGTGAAGATTTTAAGGGATGAATGATAATTGGGGTATACCTGTCAGAAAATGGCGTACACATCTTGCATCAGATGTGGCGGAGCACAATTATAACTAAGCCTCCACAGACCATGTTGCGCTGGGAGCAAGCTCCCCCTTGGTGTTGTGTGTATGACAGTTTCCCCTTTACTCCGCGTCTATCACCCACCGCCTCCCCATCACGAACTTCATTTCCCAGATGGATTTTCAGTTACAGTACCAAGAGCACGTACCAAGCTACTAAATCACACATGGAGGAGCTCTTCTCCGTCTCAACTAGGAATGTCGATCCAGCTGAGCTTGTGCGATTACTGAGGGACAGATTCGGCCGTGGCGGGTTTCGTATCGAGATGCGGCATAGTACTTACAGGGTCTATGCGCATCGCGGCCGAGCCGAAGCAGATAGGTATACTTACTGCCTGTTACGAGGAAACCGGAGAAGGTCATAATTCCCTGTACTAACTCTTACATCGAGATTAAAACCCGAGGACTTTCCCATCGGGCAGGATGATGCCTGCTCGACGACCGCCGAGTTAATACCGACAACAAGATAACTTCCCGATGAACATGAGACTTCCGACTTCCTTATTCAATCACATAGGCAAGTCAGGGCTCATAGAAGCCCGGCTGTCGAGTCCAAATGGAGGTGATGAGATATCATCATGTATTCAAGAGTGTGAAGAGTTGTAGCTGAAGACGCAGTGAGGTTCTTACTTAAGCTCAGTTTGACAGCGGAAGCTTTGTTAAGTCCTCGCAGAGATGATGGATCGCCGCGAGTGTATCTATGATGGTGCCTAGTAGGCGGCCGCCGGCCCAAACACCCCCAAGCATTGACAGGCAATTAGTCATGAAGGGGTATTCCGAGAAGTTAATTAGCTGGGCTTGTATGTTGTTCTGGAATGAGCTCAATAATAAAATGAGTATTGCTATGATCGGCATCGTCGACTCAAGGACAATGAGGGGATGCGTCTCACGTGATTTCTGGTAAATGCTACCCTCGAGAGAGCCGCCGCGCCTGATAATTGGGGTCGAAAACCCAGAGCTGACAGGTTGAGCGCAGAACAGTGTAATCTGTTGTAACTTCCACTGCCCCTCTTCCTATCGCCCGGGACTGATTCAAAATTCCAGTATCGCGATACAGAAATCGACAGCCGTCACCATGGTCCTATACTGGTTTTGTGTGAGTTTCTCCTTGTACAGCTTGCTGATCTGCGTTGATCTATGAATCAAGTGCCATTGTGGGCATGGTCCTTCGCGTGTGTCTCTTGATACCCACTGCCCGAATTGCGACCACGCACGTTGCACGAATTGCTCTGTTGGAAGAGCGTGAAAGGGCACAGGTACCATGGACCGAAGCAGGTATGATAAGGAGATTCTTGATTGATTCACACTGGGATATGGGGGAGTGTTCCCCCTTTCTTCAACGTTCTACATAGCGGGATTTCAACAGGCTCGTTTCCACCAACGAGAATACACATATCGCTCCCTATTAAATTTCCGGAACACAAATACAGCTAACCAGAAGCCATTCCAGTGTCGTTCGCATACCATCTATGCCCCTTCCGGTTCCCTACCACTCGTCCTACGCATTCGACGACACCGTAAGGCAACGAGGTCACTGCGATATACACGTGTGATGCGAAACATAAAGTGACTTTTTAGTGATCAGATACACCCATTCAGCGCCTTTAGCACTGGCGTTACATTTGAATGGTGGGTGTTTGGTATAGAAGCTTCCTGGACTGGACGTTCCAACTTCCCGGTCAAAAATCGGAATCTCCTGCTCATGGTACTTGTTATCAATCGGAAGAGATTCTTTCCATTTTTTCGTACCCAGGTAGTCTATTAGGTTGAATTATAGGGATGTCGCTCTTATCATTATGCCTCAGTCGCAGCTTCAGACAAGAGATGGTGACATCCTATAAGCTTATATGTACTTAGACACTCGTCAACCCTCGTCGATCCTTCTCTCTACACATGGCCACGAGTATGCCTACCTCATGACAGCTCGTGAATAATGACGTCGGGAATCTTAATGAATTAGGAAAGGCACTGCCGGCTATCTTGCTGTACATGCTTGGGCGCTGTGACTTTTGGACAACCTGGCCTCAGACAGCCCCTGCTTCGTTCTTCCCACCACGCCAGGTGCTCTGGGCATTATGAGGTAAAGCCTTACTATACACGACGATTGACGAATAGATCCTTCCATCATCAATGTAATGACCACGATGACATGTGAACCCTGATTGCCCCGGAATGACTGTTGTGTTTTCAATTCCACCTAATCTCTACATCTTTCCCCTCTTCATATTCTCTCCTCATCCCTCTTCATATCCTCTTCTCATATCTCGATTCTGATTCGCATTCCCCAACTGTCAGTTTCGTTCAGAATCGGCATGCAAGTAGGGATCTGCCACTGGCTGCATACTGTCTATTATCCGTCAGCTCCCCGACCCTTTGCATTCCCTGTCGTATGGCCTGTCGTTCTTATATCCCATGTCTTCATTTTCTGATCTCAGATTGCCTCTTGACAGCAAGGAATGCCACGGCACTGCTCATCATTGATCCAAAATCGGACTCTCTCGAGCCTATGGCGAAAGGCCATCATAACCCCCCATAAAGGTGGGCTATGTAGATATCCAAACAAGAGCTATATCTGACGATAATTGATGATGATTGCCCGATACTACATCTGAGCCCACTCAGCTTTTGCTGACTACCCAACACATCCTCTCTAGGACATGTTGAAACCCACGGCAGCGGACGACCTCAGGCTGAGGAATGACAGTACACGACCAACCTCTCGGTAAGCCAAGTTGTCATGTTCCTTACTTCATCATTGGTCTCACTGAGAACTTTTCAGCGGCCTCGGCCAATCATCAATGCAAACAATCCTCGACGACCTTCCTGTCGGAAGGAATCACCTATCGGGCCGTTGATACTGTCCGGCACTCAAGCGTATCATGGTGCACCATGTAGGATGCTAGAAACAACAACACCGGGTGATAAGCCATGGACGCCTATCATAGGAAGATGTATGAAGCTCTTTCCGAAACATCGTGGGTAGCATCAGCGATTGCTATGACTAACAAGTCGTTTGTTCTAGGCGGTGACGCCCCTCATTCACCTGGCTGGTCCGGTGCTATGAGAGGAGGCTTCTAAGATCATCCCCTAGGTGCGAAGACTGATCATCGACACGTCATCCGCTTCAATGGATTCGAATTGGCCTCTTGAGAGATGAGGCAGCGAGCTTGCTTGAACGATTCCTCCAGCACCCCCAAGAGGCGGAAAGAAGTTTGGTCGTCACCCTGAGGAGCGGAGTCAATCCGACACACTTCAGAAGACACATTCCACTTCTGTCACAGCTGCGACATAGCACATATACCTAAGAATATATCGGTCTAGCAATCTGCACTCAGCGGTTCCCTATTATCGTTATATTATCGGTCAGGTCGATGTAAGTTGTGCAGCAGCCTCGCTAAAGGATCGCAGACTGGCTAACATTTGAAAATGGTGAAAGCCATGTAATAATGTTTAGTATGAAGAGGGGACTTGTTCCGACATATATATTTTTCCAGACCGCGGTCTGGAAAGTTCTCGGGGAACCTGGTGGGGTACATTCAAGGCGCGCTGGCGCGAGCAATGCATTTACACTTTCCCACTGATTGAAAGTTTAAAAGGGGCGGGGGGGGGGACACCAGCGTGAGACGGTTGGCACATCTGGGGGGCATGTGGCCAGCCGTCGGGAAACCTTACAGCGTTTTGAGGTGATGCTGAAGATGATGCGTCAGTATGCTCACCTGTAATTATCTGATATAGAAAGCGTTCGCAAGCGGACGCGTTCGAGCGACGGCGACGGCCGACATCACAATACTACGATATTGAAGCGAATATCACACGGCGAGACCATCTGTGCCAAAGCGGGCGTAGTAGCATGGCGAGGACCAGTAGTGTGGCGAATAGCACAGAGATGTGCGTAGGGGCAGGAAATTCAGGATAATAATGTGGCGCTCGATGTAAAGAGAGGAATGCCAAACGTGAGTGGTGAGCGGTATTGAGGTTGTAGAAGGAAGGAAGTAGGTCATATGGCATCCACTGCGAGGATTAGAATATATAGGCCGCCTCTCGTAAAACCTTCTACCGTAACGACATCAGCGTCGGTACATCTACAGCGTCTCTTCGATACTTGGGTACGCCGGTTGGAGCTGACAGAATATTATACTATATACATGGTTGAGTGTGTCGCCTTTAGGTAGGTAGCTTGAAGTATTACCTGCCAGACTAAACCTAAGTGACCGAAGTACCACGTTAAGGAGATGGGATTAATGATGCAATAAAAGCAAAGAGGGAAGTGACCTAACAGTCTCCGTAAAAATAAAATAAAGATTACTAATAACATAGCTTAAGTATTATAGCCATGTGCGGCAAATAATAAAGAGGCCATAGATAAATGTATCATTAAGAAGACTAAGGCTGGATGATTTAAAGATGAAAATAGTATGTGGAATAAAGGACATCCATTCTACTAGACAAGAAGGCAGTTAATTGACAAGGTAGAATTGGCACACCCTGTCCCAAATCATCGCCCCTGCTTCGCAAAGGCGCCAATTCATTGTGAAGATTAGATAAACGGCATCGCTTAGATATTATGCCAAATAAGTAGGGCATTCCCAAACCCTGACACGCCTATCCCCTTTTACCAGTATCTGACCTAGTTGAGTCAAAGCGGTAATGACACAACAGGGTGTCAAAGGCCAGGACTGGATGGGGATCTTAAATATAGGCCTGTTGGGATCATCGTATCATTACAATAAGTTAGCAGATGCTAGAGTCAGGGTTTGCTGAATTTTGCCACGTATTACAACATTGTGCTCGCAGCTTTAGGTATGTAATCTAGTGACTTCAAATATAGCCTCTCGTAGTTTTTTACAATGCTGACTCTAGGGCTCTGGTGTCCTCCGACATATAAGACTTCTGGCAACTGTCGTCTATGAACTAGCTTGGCCTACATAGACGGCGTACCTGCACGTGTATAACTATAGACATAAACATGGTGACATCCAAATGTGTTTACTGATTGGACAAAGGCCGACAAATCTATGCGTGCGGATTATTAAGACACCACAGGCCTGTTCCACTTAGGGGAATTGAAGCCCTTGTTTTGGTGGTTGAATGTCTCCATATGGACCACCAGGGCCTCCAGGGGTGGAAGGTTGCATAACGGGTGGCAGAGAATTACGAGCGTGAGTGCAACTTCATTTGCTGCACATGAAGCATCTGGTTATGAACTGCCTTTCTTGTGCGAAGGGCTTATTCATCCCAACATGAAGTCATAATCGGCACTGCATCCACTGCCGGTGTTGGGCCATATCAGGAAGGTGACCTGTGAGGGGCTATCCCGTGATGGGGTGTTGGAGTTGGAGGATATCTTGTTATTTGAATTGGATAGTTGGATAACATCAGGTCGACATTCCTTTGATGTTTTCTGGTCATCTCATACTTTTTTTTTCATCAGTCATAAAATATACTAGCTTGCATTTACCTTTGAACTTCATGATGCGAGTCTTATATCTCACAAGCTTTCTCATAGCAACAGCTCTTGCCGCTTCCGTCAATACACTGAGCTCTCGAGCAAATTCTCCGTCTTGGGCGGGATCCAACAACTACTTCCTCATTGGACTGTCTGAATCGCAACAGAATGAGTGGATTGACAACATAGCCTCGGCCGGTGCCAAGGTGGTACGCCTGTGGGTGAACAGTCAGGACGCAGGGTCGTGCCAAAAAGGCAGCACGGTTATGAAAACGATACCACCGCTTGAGAGTTCTATCGGTGTTTACAATGATGGAGTCTTGGATGCAATCGACAGCGTCTTGGTGAAGTTAGCCGCCAAGAACATCAAGGCCATCATCTCGCCGCACGACGCTGCAAATCAGTTTCTTGCTGGTAGTTCCGATCCGTATTGGAACCGGTATGGTTCGGGGTACTTCTACGAGCAGCAGGCGGCATTTGATGATTACGATGCGCGACTGTCGCACGTGCTCAACTACCAGGGCAAAACGTCCGGCCAAGTGTGGAAGAACTGGAACAAGGCAATCATGGCTTTCGATCTCCAGAACGAGCCCATGTCTACGAAGGTATCCGAATGCCAGACCGATGCCGGCGCGAATTGGGTCTGCGGGCGTGCACAGCATATGCGTAGCGTCTTAGGCGGCACCAACCCCATCAAGATCTCATCCGGTGGGATAGGGGGTGACATCTCGAAGAACTGCAACTTCATGGCGGCAGCAGTTAACTGCGGGCAGCTCGATATGATAGCCGTGCATCGCTATGCCGGTAATCTGGCTGCGAACCCCGGCGAATGGTCCAAATCGGCGGCTGGCTATGTCAGCAATGCCAAGGGTAAGTTGGTATACGTTGAGGAGTGGGGGGTCAAACAGTACCAGGGCGCCGCGGATGCGGCCGTGGAATACCCGGCCCAGGCGAATGATATGAACAAGAGTGGGCTGCCATGGTTGTACTGGCAAATTGTCCCGACCAAGCGGTGCAACTACGATCCGAAGAATGACCAGGGAGACTCGTTCAGTATCTTCATGGGCTCAGGAGTTGACGTGGCTAGCGCTATGAAAGGAGCAACTCAAGTAACCGGGCTTCAGGACTGGAAGGGTATTCTATATTGATGGCGCGGGCGAGGCATCTGTCTTCTCATCTATGACTAGCAGCTGATAGTACCTACTTACTCAGTAATAACCAATCTCTATTATATTCCATTTTCTACCGGCCTCCTACCGGCCTCCTACTGGCCCCGCGAGCGCCAGCGCCACAGCCCTCCTCTTCCCCTCTGCTTATCCTGACAATTGAGTGCTACTGGTGTCTCCGTCGGGTTTTGAGGCCACGATAGCTGCGCAGGCTGTAGATGCAGTCCCTGCACGTAGTCGCTCCGGAGACGGGTCCAGTCCTGCCCCTTCTCCCTAGCAGCTGCTATGCGCCTCCACGAGTCGATTCTCGCTTGCTCGATCGCACGCTGTGTTTCTTGGACGGCTGGTGGGAGCTCCATGATACGCCTCCCTATCTCACATTGACGCGCACTCTCGCGTGCTATCATGGCGTGCGTGAACGGATCCGAGGAGTTAACTGTGTCTCGTTAGCCGAGTTGTTCATACAAGACTGGCTGGTAATAAAGAACAGGGGGCAAAGATCCCGTGTTGCTATTTTATGGCAATGGGGCTTCACTCACGATCAGCCAAGAACTCCCCGGCTAAGTTCTTCAACTCCCTACTTCCCCCCGGTAGCTCACATATGCCGAACATCTCCGCCAGGGTAAGGGGCGGAGGCGCGTGGACGAACGCATGCTGATGCCGCGCGAAGACGTCGTGCCGCTTGATGAAATCCAGGCTGAGGATGGCGTCGACCGGGAGGTCCTCGATGACGTGCCATTCGTACTCCCAGTCGTAATCCCACGCATTGCCTTCATCTTCTATGGCGTCCATGCTCTGGGCATCTGACGAGCGCACCAGCCGCTTCGCACCGTCTGAACTCGCAGCTTGTCCGCCGTCATCCAGACAAGCGCGCAGCTCAGTCTCCGGATCGGGCGGTAGGAAGCTCCATATCGCCCTCACGATACCCGAGGTCGTTGCCGAGCTGCCATCCGCGAAGACGACCTTTGTTCTCCGCGTTGTGTCAACCGGAAGGCCCAGTCGTCTTGCATACGCCGCGGACACCGCCATGATGCCCGAGCCCGTATCCGGTACCACTCTGGCCGATGCGCCGTTAATACGACCGTCCATCCGGGCCCGGGTGTCGCTGGATGCGGAGATATCTTCCATTAGACACAAGGGAAACCTGCGCAGACACGACCTCGCGACTTCTTTGATTCTCGTTTTGAAAAACCGCGTCAGGGTCTCCGTTTTCGTTAAAAAGTCGTAGCAGACGATCATGCCGTATTCCAGGCCGTCGACGATATTGCAGCGCAGCGCATGGACGGCATCCTCACCCTGGAAGTTGAAGCGGAGGTTGGCGGTGCCGAGGGAGCGACAGGTCTTGCCGGAGGGGAGCCGGATTTTCTTTCCTGCGCCCCCGGGCTCGGGAATCAGTCCGATCCTGTCTGCCTCGCTCCTGGACATGGCGTTAATGCTTGCGCCAGTATCGGCTAACGCCTCGATTAAGAACCCGTTGACCTCTCCCTCAACATGCCATTCCTCGGCTGATGAATCGGCATTGATACTGCGTGGTAATTTTGTGCCCGGCAGGTTCTGGGGAGATTGGTAAGTGTTAGGTCGGCCGGGCCCGCGGGGTATCGGGGCCACCGAATGCTCGCCAAATGCAAATTCTCTCCAATCGGCATCCAAAGACTCGGATAGCCTAGCATAGTGTCGCTTCTCCTCTTCTAGTTGCTCGGTGTGCAGCTTCTTCCTTTGCCTAGAATCGAGCGCGGCTTGGCGGTTGCGCAGTAATCGCTTCACCCGTTTCAGCTCTCTGATCTCATCGTCGTCCGTGGCTTGCGCAATCAGGGCGTCGATGTTGTCGAGATTGCGCTCGGCTGGGATGGCGAACCGAGCGCTCTTCTTGCGGAGGCCGTTGGGGCGTTGCCTGCTGGCAGCGCCCGACGTGGGGGCGACCAGTGACGGACGGGTCCTCGGGGGCGTAGGGAGACGGCTTTCGACATCGAGCATACTTGGGGTCACCTGTCGCGTCGTAGTCGTAGAAGGACTCTCGATATCCAGCATGCTAGAAACGAGAGGTCTGTCGTACGGCTCATCGCTCGGCGATAACGCCAGTTGAGTCTCGGGTGATATTGAAGCTGATGTGGTGCTAAATGCAGGCGGGTATAGCTCGTCGCTATAGGCATCCATCATATTGCGATCAAGCTTGGGGATTTTGGCGTCAGAGGAAGATTCTGTGTCATCCAAAACGAGGTGTTAGCGGATTTCATCATTACGGTTGATACTGAAAAAGGATTTAGACTTGGGGGTCTGTGATCCTCACCACTCTTGGGCCCTCTGTTTCCGTCTACGGGCTGCCCGATAGATGCGAGCATGGGACCAGGGCCTTGCCAATTATTCTCGATTTCAACGTCAACCCGAGCGTTCTTTCGGTGAATGCAGGCCTCTGTATCTTCGCCATTATCTACATCTTCAAGCTTGTCCAATTCTGAGAACAGCTGATCGGCGTCTACCGCGTCCCAGTTGGTTTGAACCTCAAACTGAGGCCGAGCATCGTCGGCTTCAGCCGGAGTAGCGTCAACGGCAAGGCTGCGCCTGTTCTTCGAATTCAAGGCCTTCGAGGCTAGTGATGCGTTATCTTGATCGTCTGCGTCCGTTTTGACAGCTGTTGATTTCCCGGCCCGCTTCCTGAGCCAATCTACAAACGACTCATTTGCTTCTATCGTCCTTGATGGTCGGCTCGGGCCTTGATCAGCGTCATCCAGATTCAACGCCGCGGTGCATTGGGCACAGGACGCGTTATTGATGTACACCCAATTGGAACACCCGTGCGTGAGGAAGCTCTTGCAACGGAACCTGTAATATCCACCGGCTGGAGCCATCCTTGGTGTTTATGCCGTGACTTATCGTGTCGGTGTTGGAGGTGCTGCAGTCGAGCGCGATAGCGGTCATCAGTTGAAGATAAAATCAATGACTGGAGTGTGCTGTTTTCACAAACCGCTGAATTTAGCTCCGGATGTCAGACTACTCCAGAATTATCCCATTGACGAGACTTTAAGAGGATATGTCAGCTTAATTAGAGCTGGAAAATGGGCTATGCTGAAAGGTTGGGCATCAACGCAGGCAGCAGCACCGCCGCCTTGGCGAGCATGGATATCGCCGAGTCAGCCCATCAGCGCCACCGCATCAGAAGAACATCAATATTCTGCCTTCGAAAGATGAAAATCACGTGCATCGATTCTCGTCGAATTAAAGTCTCTACCTATAGGCGCATTGCGGCTGCGCGCGTACGTCCAGCTGCAATTTATCTTATGCGCAACAACAAAAACCAATATGACGGAACAGATTGAACTCGCCCAGACACATCACATTCCTACTATAAATGCAAGGTTAGCGGGCTACCCAAAGTGGGCGTCCTGGCTCGCTTCAGACGCAGACAGCGAGCCATTCGTCTTCCGAAAATTCGACGAGCTAGCGGCTCTCAATCTGCTCTATCTCCAGGGCGAAATGTTAGACATAGAGAAGCAGTTGCGAGATCTGGACCAAGAGGACGTGCGACACCCGGATATAGACTCGATGAATGCTGCCCGACAATGGGAGTCCCTGGTCGCGCAATGTGCATTATCCGAGTCATCAGATAATACAGAGTCGGCAAACGTGGATTCGAAAGCTACTTTACGGGCCAGAAAAAGAATGAAGCTCATATTGAGGTTAAGAACCACTATAAAAGAATACCGTAAGATTATCTTCTCCCTCGAATAGTGATATTGGAAGCTAATTATGCTCGGGTGGCTATCAAGAGGAAGCCCTGACACTCCAGAGCAAGGTTGTTCATCTCCAGGCACCCAGTCAGAGGGTGTTAGGGGCACTGAAACAGATGTTCGGTCACGACGGCTACCCCATTCTTGACGGCCAAGCAAGGGAATACCTAGAGGCTGATGATTTGATTGCGCTCAAGAGCCCTACATCAGACCCCTTATCTAACTATCTGAGAAAAGCGAGGGCAGTCAGAGTGAGTAGATCACCTATGTGACAAATTATCTCTGATGAGAGGAAGCGCTGACATCGACTTGTACCAGGCGCATAACTCAACAGAAGGTTTACCGAGAATAGGACGATTTGAAGAACAGCAGATCACACGCTGGGTCAACTTAGCGACGATATTAGTAGCAACCGTGTTCCTCGTCGGGCCAATCCTTGCCCTATATTTTGCGCCGAACCCGCCCGCTCGATTAGCTCTCCTCGCGATCTTCACCGTCGGCTTCGCGGGGAGTGTGTCGCTTATCACAAGCGCTCGGCGGGCTGAGATTTTCCTCGGTACAGCAACGTGCGTAGACCATGCAGCCTTTGCTTCTCATTTCCAATCACCACCCATGACTATGAGAGGCTGACTATATTCCCTACAGGTACGCCGCAGTTCTGGTAGTTTTTGTGAGCAACGGGGACTTGTCAGGGGGGTAATCTTCAGAGCTGCGGACTGAGAATTTCAAGATGGATGAAAGACGATGACCTGCAAATCTGGGATACAAGTGGGAGGCTGTTTATGACTCTGAGCAAGCGCTGAGGTCTTCTGGGTAGCCAACCTGAACGGAACAATGCGCACACAAGGAGAATAGTGTTCAACTTCGCACCGAAAGATTCGAATCAATCAGGAAACCCGTCTCCCTCATGCTGGCAACATAATAATACCACGGCGAAGTCGTTAAGCTGATGCTAAGAGACACTCTAAAGGCAGCCATGCTTAAGCCTGTAGTTTCCGATTGCCACGCAGCAACATATTCAAGTCCGAAAGAATACTCCCGTCACTCTAGACTATCTATAGTTCGTTCGCAGCGTGCTCTGTCGGCTGATAGTAACAGTGCGATGGTTCCGCGAGCGC
This sequence comes from Nemania sp. NC0429, assembly GCA_022578495.1. Lineage (NCBI taxonomy): Eukaryota > Fungi > Ascomycota > Sordariomycetes > Xylariales > Xylariaceae > Nemania > Nemania sp. NC0429. Next base: position 498,954 of record MU392172.1, on the reverse strand, counting down.
TGTAAATCACGCAGCGCTCACCAAACTTCCCTCGTGGTTACCAGGCTTCCGTCACGCAATGTGTAGCGGAATAGGTAAGCGAATCATTCTGGTGAAAGGAAATAAGACCTAGCAAGGATGATTACCTAGTTGTTTGTTTTGTCTTTTTAGGTGCCGACTCGGCTTAGTGACTTAGGAGTGGAATAACAAGGTCTTATACATATCAACATACACCCAATTAAACTATTATCCGGGCGTGATACAATCGTTATATTTGATGCGTTTAAGGTGCCTGTAGCCCGTTATCCCACTTTTCAAATCACTTAGCGGAGTCGGCATTTAAAAGTATAGTGAGAAGTGATACCCTGGCGGTTCGAGGTTATTTCGACAGATTCTCTGTCTTGTATTTCTTGATTTGCAGCCACTGTCTTTCCTCGTCGCTGTCGTAGTCACGACAGCCATGTTAAAGTAATTATAGTTAGAGAGTATGTTCCTCCTGCTTACGAGGTCCTGATAGCCCCTCTTATTTTTAGATGTCTTACCTGTCTAAGTTAAACTACTCATTTAAAGTAAGAAATGTCTAATCTGAATTGGGATTCGTGGTTCCGAAGCCCCGGGTCCTGGCCCGAGCCACCCCTGTGCCGAGACTCGGCGCGTCGCGTCGGGTCGCGTTCAGACCAAATCAGGTAATCAGTGTCTCAGACCTTTAAAATACCATGTAATAAATCAGACATATACTTCATATAGCTCCTCGATGTGATCTGATGGCTCGCAACAAGAAATACTACGGCGTTCGCAAGGGTCGGGTCCCGGGAGTCTACGACAACTGGGAGAGCTGCAAGGAGCAGGTCGAGAAATGCGCCAACCAATTCCGCGGCTTCGAGACGCGCAGGGAGGCAGAGTTCTTCGTGGCTACCGGCCATACCCTCGACACGCAGGATGGCAGGGAGATGTACGACGAATGGCAGTCCAACAATAAAACCCCGCCGCCTGTCCCTAAAGTTCGCGCCGAAAAGAAGAAGCAGCCCCAGCAGCAGCAGCCACTCACGAAGGCATCAAAGGCCGCAAGGGGGTCGCTGACGAGACTACCGCTCGTCAAGCTGGAGGCGCTCGATGCGTCGCAGTCCTACTTCTCGCAGGTTCCCAATTTTGAGCCCGACGAGAATGCCAACTTCGAAGACGAGTTTAGTCGTTTTGCGTCGTCGCAGAACATGGCGCATGGGTCGAACGAGTGGCGGCGGGAGCGCACGAATGCAATCCGGCGTAAGTTGATTTTTGCCTCGTTCCGTTCCGTGCATGGATAAGAGGGGGGCGGGGCGGTGGGTTTTCAGGATACCTCGCATTCCTAGAAGTGAGAAGTAAACAAGTGCTCACGATAGTTTCTCGTAGATGAGTTGATATTCCACTACTCGCAGCCAGCCGACGCAGACGAAGACGATGAAGATGACAATGACGATGGGATCAAAAGGGAGGACGGCGCCGATGTTGGTCTGTCCGACGAGGACCGGAAGCGGCTCAAAGTATACCAGCACATGTGTCGGGAGGTCGACCTCGAGCCCCTCGACACGATCGACGGCTGTCTGGCGAACCTCAAGAGCGTGCTGGTCAACATCCCCGACTACATCGACGCGAAGAGGAAGAACATGCCCATCAAGGTCTGGGGCGCCCACGAATTCGACGCGTTCCAGAGATACACGCTCTCCTCCGGGCGACGGATAAGCCACCAGGAAGCCAGCCGTGGTGATGGGTTCCTCGCAGCCCTATTGCAGTATCTCCGTCGCAAGGATTCGGACGATGTTTACAAGAAGCGGAGGTACGAGGCCGTCATGGCCCGAGAGCAGTGCGCAAATCGCGTCTCCGGTGAATCTCGACAGATCAAGACGGAACCGCGGAACGCAGCAGTTAAAGAAGAGCCGAGGAGTTCCCGTGGGGCTCCGAAGCGGGATGTCGAGATCATCTCGGTCCACGGCTCCGAGTCCGACTGCTCATCGCCACCTCGGGCCTTCGAAGAAGACCGTTCTCCCAGTAGTGCTAGCAGCAGTCCGGGTTCTCTTAGTATTGAGGAGCCGAGCTACGATCACGGATCGCTGAAGAGGAGGATGTCTGCCTCACCATCGACGAGGGATTATAAACGTCTGCGAACGTAAGGTCCATGCGAAAGAAGCCTGTAACACCTGTGGGCTCTACCATGAGGGGACGCTGAGATACCCCCCAAGATCACTGGCTACTAACTGAGCCAGCTTACCTGTACACTATTGAGAAGCCACGGGTACGGTCTGGGGGGAAGCCTGTTGGGGATTTATTGTGGAATTTTGGCGGTATTCTGCATTTTGGACAGGATTGCGAACTCTCGCGCCGCTCAGTATATATACTAAGTACCTAGGTAGGTAAACATGGGAGGAGGCTGGAATACCTACAAGGCACTACGCAGTTGGCAGACTGTGGCTGGGGAATTAGTCTTCCACCAGACGGGCCTGGTGGACACAGACACGGCGTTTTGCGGATACGTCAAATCCTTGGTATATCTACTTAGGTACTCAATATTACACGCTGCGGACTGGCGGGTACACTCCGCCTCTAGATAGTGTGCTTTTAATAATGTATAATACCTAGGATACATAGACTGTACGTATGACGGTTTACTGTTATCGGGGGCATGGTTGGTTACCTTAGCAGGTAGAAGTTCGAGTTGATAGACTGACACACGAGCTTCTTATCCGGTATGGGGTCAGGCAATCCAGTTTTAGCACTGCAAAACTGTCCTCCGTCATTCAAATCCCTGCAATTTTTTACAATGCGGGCCAAGTGTTGTTAGGTACGTACTTAAGTACTAAGTACCAGGTTGCACTGACTACCAGTAGCCTGTAGGTATCACCTAGTAGGTACCTTACTTCGCACTTGCTACCTCCTAGGTCGCACTTACTAGGTATCACCCAGTAGGTACTTGCACTGTTTCTTTTTTCTTCCCCTCTTCATCACACACACACACACACGCACATATACCCTCATCACGTCGCCATATCATGTCTGGTGTCGCCAAAACATAACCACAACATCACGACACTGCAATACCGCGACTATGACAGACAACAAGCCCGAGAACGAAAATCCCGAGGTCGATTCTGGGTCAGAGAGCGGATCGGAATTCGAGGAGACTGAGCCGCAGACCCAGCCCGAGACCAAGACCCAGCCCGAGGCCGACACGAAGGGCAAATCCAAGACCCTCATACCCGCCCCGGCCCGCGTCGAGAGGCCGCCTCTACCGCCCCAAAGCGACCCCGAGGACCTCGACATCTCGACCCTTTCCCCCACGACCCCCGAGATCATCGCCCGTCAGGCCACTATCAACATAGGCACCATCGGCCACGTCGCCCACGGAAAGTCCACCATTGTTAAGGCCATTTCCGGCGTTCAGACTGTGCGATTCAAGAACGGTTCGTCTTGCCGTCATGTCCCGACGAAGGTCCGTGTAGATGGATCATGAGGAGGAGGCTAACACGTCTGCTTCTCGCAGAGCTTATCCGGAACATCACCATCAAGCTAGGCTACGCAAACGCCAAGATATACAGATGTTCCAACCCCGGATGCTCACGGCCTGCCTGCTTCCGAGCTTACGGGAGTGATCAACGGGTCGACCTTCCGTGCGAGCGTGAAGGATGCGGCGGCACGCTCCAGCTCCTGCGGCATGTCAGCTTCGTCGACTGTCCTGGTATGTGCCCGTAACCAACATGTATGACTCATCATGTCTAATGCTGCATCAGGCCACGATATTCTCATGAGCACAATGGTACGGGCTCAACGAATCGCCGCCATGTGCCTCTCAAGCTAATATCTCTGTGTAGTTGTCAGGAGCAGCTGTTATGGACGCAGCTTTACTTGTTAGTACCTATCGCTATGCTCTCTCTTGCGCTCTCTTCCTTGAGTACGCCACTGACATGAGATAGCTGGTTGCCGGCAACGAAACCTGCCCTCAGCCGCAGACAGTAATTCTATCCTACCTCCCATGTGTGAGACAGTCGAGCTGATATCATGTAGTCGGAACATCTTGCAGCAGTCGAAATTATGAAATTGAGTATGTTGGTTATAAATATCCCTGATACGGGTCAACTTTCGAGACTTGGTTGGGAGCATGCTGCAGTTGACCAAAACGTGCTAACCATTTCGCAGGTGATATCATTATACTCCAGAACAAAGTGGATCTGATTACCAGTCAGGTGGCCACGCAACAAAGCGGTACGTTGGGTTTTTCCGTGACTGTGGACGTTGGCTTCGCTTTGCATCGCACAGAGAAGCGAACGTACTGACAATGAGCAGGTGATATTTCTCGGTTTATTCGCGGAACTGTCGCCAGCAAGGCGCCAATTATTCCCGTCTCGGCCCAACTGAAGATGAATATCGATGCCGTCCTTGACGCTATCATCAACCTCCCAATTCCCCAACGAGATTTGACGACGGACCCTTACATGATCATCATCCGATCCTTCGACGTGAACAAGCCCGGTGAAGACATTGATAATCTCAAGGGCGGTGTGGCCGGTGGGAGTATTCTGCACGGTGTGCTGAAGCTGGGAGATGAGATCGAAATCCGCCCGGGTATCATCACGCGTGATGAGAAGGGCAGTCCCCGATGCACCCCTCTCTTCAGTCGTGTTATATCGCTCAACTCCGAAAACAACGAATTGAAGTACGCCATCCCCGGCGGATTGATCGGTGTCGGTACAAAAATCGACCCGACGCTGTGTAGAGCTGATCGTCTCGTCGGCCAAGTTCTGAGTCTCCGAGGGAAGGGCCCCGCTATTTACGAGAAGATCGAGGTTAATTACTACCTCCTCCGCCGTCTCCTCGGTGTTGCAGATGGCGTGCAGCGCAAGGTCGCGAAGCTTACCAAGAACGAAGTTCTTATGGTTAACATTGGATCCACGTCAACTGGAGCCAGGGTTGCTGCTCTTAAGCAAGATGCTGCCAAGCTTGTGCTTACAAGTCCGGCATGTACAAACATCGGAGGTGAGTGCCGACATCGTTGTCTCAATTTAGCCACCAGCACTATTCCTATACTCCCCTCTTCTTGCTATCACGGAACAGTGCATACTGACCACGTTCGCACAGAGAAAATCGCTCTCAGTCGGCGTATTGAGAAGCATTGGCGTCTAATTGGCTGGGCAACTATTACGGCAGGCGACATTCTAGAGCCGACTAGCATGTAGAGGGGGAGGTGTAGATTAAAATAGCGAATGCATAGCAAAAAGTTAAAACTGATGACAATAATCTTGCTACAAACTAAATGAGATGATGCAACTGATTAAATTAACCGCGACTGATTACATTTTTTCACATAGGTCAGCGGTTGGATCGGGCCGTCAGATGTTCGACAGGCCGTTACGAGCCGGAGGTAGGTGCCCGGATAACGAACCGTGGGTGCCCAGTTATTAACGCTTTAATAGCAATAATTTGCGGCTAATAGACAGTTGCTAACAATTGGCCGCAAGACATGTCGGATGTACCTAATACTAATAAATGGCCGAACGCATAACAGCATCTTCTCCTTTTTGTAACGAGCAACCTCAGGTTATGACTCGCAATAATTAAAAGACAATAGAAGCACCGGACCTTCAGATTCCGTCAATTCGGGCTACCCGCCATATTTATTTTGAGAAACCATTGCGCACAAGCCGTCAGACACGCGACCTCTCGAGCGGTACGGTGTACCTCAGCCCCCCCCTCGTTCTCCAAGCGTCTCTCTCCCCCGCCAAAGACCCGACGTCAATCACGGCCAGCCAACTCCCTCCCCCCTGCATCCAGCGAGCGGCGAGGGACCGAAAGAAAAGAAAAGGGGGAAAGGGAACGCGGACAAGGGAGTAAAGAAGGGGAACCCATTCACAAAGGAAGAAACAATCACGCGAGGAACAGAGAAGAGGAGGGATACGTAAGAAACTAAAAAGAGAAGAGAAGAAAAAAAAGAGAGAAAGAAAGAAAGAAAGAAAGAAGGAAGGAAGGAAAATATGTCCGGAGCCGACGCCCCCGAGATCCTAGCCGCCTACGACGCGGTGCGCTCGGACAAGGACGCGACGAACTGGCTACTGATCTCGTACGCCGGCAACGTCGGCGACCGGCTGACGCTGACGGGGACGGGGGAGGGCGGGCTGGCGGAGCTCGCGGGGAGGCTGGACCCGGCGCAGGCGCAGTACGCGTACGTGCGCGTCGAGTACGCCAACGACACGGAGAGCCGGCGCGTCAAGTTCGCGCTCGTCATCTGGATCGGCGAGGGCACCAAGGTCATGCGCAAGGCGCGCGTCAGCTTCGAGAGCGGCGCCGTCAAGAAGGTCCTCGCGCACCACTCCATCCAGGTCGACGCGCGGGACCGCGGGGATCTGGAGGTGGGCGAGATCGTCAAGAGGCTGAGGAGGGCTGGGGGCGCGGATTATAATGGGGGGAGGGGGTAGGGGGGGTTTTCCCTTTGGGGGTTTGGGGGTATGAGGAGGGGGAAGGGGAAGGGGAAAGTTGAGAAGAAGAGGGAGAGGAAGGGATACAGATAAGTAGGGATAGAGATGGAGATAGGCACGGGCATGGAGATGGATATAGAGGTAGAGAGAGCAACGGTCGGTTTGCATAGCGGCGTGTATACTGCACACACACTAGACATATATATATATCTGCCTGCCTGCTTACCTATCTATATACAGCGTTCAATGTTAGACGGCGTCGAGAACGATGGATGATGTTACGTTTTGGAATACCTTTACTGCTACTTCATACTGGAGGTATACTATGTTTCCCGCACAGATCCCCAGGACTTTCATAACCTTCCTAAGGCTCGTTTAAATACTCGCCCAAGTGTTAATCCTTCCCCTGCCCCTGCTTTTAACCCATTTCTTATCCTAATGAGGAAACATCGCTAAATAAAATAGTTTTTACCTTTGACCCCGTAGGCACTGACTGCCCCGCCTCTAATGATCATGTCCAGCACAGGACCCGACGCACGAACCTACCTTGGTCTCGAATCTTAGGTAATTAGGTCTTAAATAAAACCGCCCGAAGACGATACGGATGCCCCTAGGAACTTAATTAGAAAGGCGCGCTGGTAGTCAATTATTCGCCAGCAACGCTCTAAAGGAAGCTCCCCTGACTGGACTTCCCCGCGTTCCCGCCCTCGCTGGCCATGCATGCCCCCGGCAACCCGGCACTCAGTTCGGTTCACCTCCGTCACTGCTTTTAAGCTTCGTTGGCGACGAGTTATGTCACGTACGACCATAGGATCTGGAAAACGCGGGGTCCCGTCCGCTCCCCCATAGCTAAGCCAGATACCGCCAGATTAGTAGTTGGGTCGGTGACGACCAGCGAATCCCTGGTGTTGTACGTTTTTTTTCTCTTAATTTTTTTAAACCTTTTTGTTTCCCTCCTACTTTTCGTCTGTCTCTAGCTGATGTTGCTTTCCTTCTTTCTTTACGACGGATAATTAGGCGAAAAGATTCTTATGTTGAAATTAGAAGGTCGGCCGAATCTACTCAGGTCTCTGTTAAAACCGTAGTCTAGCGAAGGTGTTAGAACTATCAACCAGGAGCTATAGAAGCTAACGCAATGGTGGACGGTTTCCTCTTGACTTTCTAATACTATTTGGCATAGAAAATCAAAGATTCTGCGCTCAGCCGCACTACATTATACTGAAACGGAGAGGGTTACAACTGACCAACTCCCTAATGGAAAGACCACGCTGGGGTTGAAGTACAACTTATGCCGAAGGCGAACTGCGAGAGTAGAATGTGAAAAGGAAAACCGATCGTTTAGGTGCTACTGAGCCTCAAGTTCGCCATTAGCTGAAACCAGGCTCTAGGGCCCCCTGCCAGACGTGGCCCGATGAACGTAGCGACCGACCAAGCAGCGTTGGCTCATTATCGCCGAACAGAACTGCAGCGCTATACAGACATACTACCAACAGCAGAACGTTGTCAAGTCGGACGTTTGACAGTCTGTAGTTGTCGATATAGTAATGATCGCTATACTCATTTGGCACAGTTGTTGGGATAAGGGGAGCCAGAGGGTAGGTGGGCGGCGAAGGCACACCCTACCAAGACTCGAGATTTGTGACATAGAAGTGCCGGATCGGTTTCTGATCTTGTCATACACGGCTCTACATCGCCCATCGGCAACGAGGCGTCTTAGCACCTTGAACGCAATAGCAGAACTACAACAAGTTCTCAAAGTTCTCAACTGTTACGCCCCCGGTATGATTGGATGGAGCTGGGCTATTCGTTCCAAACGATGATGTATCTCGGTCACTAGGTATCCAATATAGCATTTATTATGTGACGAGGCAGCCGGAAAACATAACTTGTTGGATGCCTTTAGATGTCGTCGTCGCTATTGGCTTGCCAGGTCCAGTGACCAACTTGGCGCCGTGGCCCGTAGGGTGCACGATAGGTCGCGACCGGACACAATGGCTAATTTAGGTTAGCATATAATAAGTTTTTAATTTATAAATGTTTTGCACTGCTAAACAGCTGGTATAAAATTTTTAAAATTATATATAAAGTATAACTATTAAAATTTAATATAAAATTATATAGTAAACGCTACAGTTTATATATATTAATTTAATATATATAATATATAAACTTATTATATATATATAAAAAATTAGTATATATTATTATAAACTTATTATATATATTTAAAAGCTTATTATATATATAAAAATTTAAAGTATTTTTAAAAATATTAACTAATAAATAATTTAATATAAAAACGAAATTAAAGCCTAGTTTGCCTTAATTATACGCTATTTTTTATTAGCGTTTATAAATAATTTATCGCAAAACCGAAATTAAAGCTTAGCCTGTCTGCTATTTTTTAACAGCGTATATATTTAGTTTAAAAATCTATTTTATATGCTATTATTATAATTATTATTATTTATTTTTTTATTTTTATTATTATTATTTTTATTATTATTGTTTTTATTATTATCGTTTTTATTATTATTATTTTTATTATTATTATTTTTATTATTATTGTTTTTATTATTATTATTTTTATTATTATTATTATTATTATTTTTTTTATTTTTATTGTCCGAGCTATTAATAAAACTGCTATTAAAATAATTATTATTTAATTTAGCTTTTTTAAAGCTTAATAAAATTTTAATTAAAGTTTAATATTGCTTATAAATATTATAAGCTTTTATATTTAAACGTACACGCTAATTTTTTATTATAATATATTAATATAGTTTTTATTATAAATAATAATAACTTATTAAAAAGCCGATTTTTATTATTATTTAATAAATTATTTAAAAATATTTTATATAAATTTTTTTATATATTAAATATAAAATTTAATACTTAAGCGATCGTTTTTTTATATTAATTTTTAATATATTTTTTATAAGCTAAGCAGCGTTTATAATATAAAATATTTATATTAGCATTATTATTACTGTTAATGTTTTATATAGGACGGCATTTTTTAAGCTTATTATATTATATATAGGTAGCGCAAACTAAAAATATATTAAAATAAAGGCTTTAAATAAATTTTATACACTTAAAAAAAATTATAATATTATTTTTTTTTATATTTATTCGGCATTTTTTACACCGCTTTTTAAATAACTAAGCATAGCGTCCGGTAAGCCAAATAATAATAGCGTATATTTATTAAAAATTATTAAATATATTATTAGTTATTTAAAATTTAAAAATAATAAGCCAGTAAAAATTATAGCTATATACTGCTATTTAAAAGATTTTAGCTTAATTATATTATATATAAAAAAAGTTTTATTTTTTTTTATTTTTTTTAATAACAGCATATTAAAAAATAATGCTATAATTAAAAAAAAAAAAATTTATATAATATTTAAAATTTTTTAATATTACTAAAGTAGCTTATATATAATTAGTATATAAAAAAAAATATATGCTTTCGTTTTTAACGTAAAGAGGTACGACTGGAGTGGAACAAAGGTTTTCTTTACCCTGAAAAATTCTTTTTGCTGCAGATTCTATAGTAGGAAAAATTTTTTATTTAAGCTTAGTCATTATTACCTATTTAGGAAAAAAAAATCTGTATTAAAAAGGTAGATACTATAGATACTTAGGTATAATAGTACATAGGTACCAGCGTATTTATACCTTCTGCCCCACTTTATCTGGCCTTTAGGGCCTCTAATTAGCTAAATTATATTTAGCTTTTTTTTTTATTACCGTAGTTATAGCAGCATAGCTGGAGTAAAAGCAGTTTTTTACTGCTTTTTCTACAATGTACTAGGTTGACTATAATACACTCGATTAACTGTAATATACCTAATTAACTGCGATACACCTAATTAACTACAATATATTTGCTTTGCTATAATATATTAAATTTAATGTTATGCGTTAGATTTCATATAATATACTAGGTTAACTGCTATATATTAAATTAATAGTTAGATTAATTATTAAATAATAAATTAACTAACTGAATTAACTAATAAATTATATAGTAAAAGATTTTATTTGCCTAACCGCTGGTTTACCTAGATATAAAGATATTTAAATACAAAGCTACTAAATTAACTAATAGATTATATAATAAAAGATTTTATTTTTTTAACCGCTGATCTACCTAGGTATAAAGGTACTTAAGTACAAAGCTACTAAATTAACTAACAGATTATATAATAAAAGATTTTATTTTTTCAACCGCTAATCTATTTATATATAAAGGTACTTATATACAAAGCTACCTAAATATAATTTTTTAGTTTAAACCTTTTCTATATAATAAAATATTAGCAAATATTACAAAGGTTATTAGGTTATCGGCGTCCGGCTAAAACGTTATTAACGTTTTCTAAAAACGGACTACCTGCCCTATAAAACTTTTTTGTTAATATAGCATTTTTTAAACTTATTTTATAATAAAAGCACTTTAAATAACAAGGTTGCTATAGTGTAAATATTACCTTTAAAGCTTTAATAAACGACCTTTAAGCTTTAATAGCGCTAACTTTTATTATTTTAAAAAATATATAAAACATTTTAATATATTTTAAAAAATGCTCTAAGGCTAAAAGCTATATTAGCATATTTTAAAAAACGCTCTAAAGCTAAAAGTTATATTAGCTTAAACTAATTATAAAGTCTGCCGTTTTAGTTTTATGCTAATAATAAGCTTAGGCGGTATAAAAACTATTATATTACAGACCATATAATAGTAAGTAACCGTTGCTATTCTAAGTGTAACCGTTATTATTTTAAGTGCTAAATGCACTTTCTAACCTAAAAATTTAAATAAAGTTTTTAGTTATAAGTAAAACATATAGGGCCTTAATGCCCCGGCTAGCAGGTGTTATTTGCTTTTTATTTTTATTTTTATAGCTATTAAAACTTAAATAATAAAAAACGTCGCTGTTATTAATATCGAGGTTTTTATATATTCTAGCTATAATAATTAATTAGGCGCCGATAGCTATACTGTTAGCAATGCTAGCTTTAGCGTTTAATTAATTATTATAATATTATTTTAGTCGGCCTTAAAGCGAATTAGCTAATATATTAAATATATAAGTCTATTCTGTACTAACTTTTTTTATACTAGCATTTAAAAGCATAAATTAATATAATAATTAAATATTAACTATAAAACTAACTATATAAGTTTTTTTAAAAATATAATATTTAGCGGCTATAAAAGCTTATTTTTTATTAAAAGTTTTTTTAACTTTAAAAATAGCCGGCTTTAGCTTGCTTAAGGTGTTAAAAACGCTGGCCTTTTTTAGCCGGCCACTCCTAAAGCGCAAAATGCTAAAAACAGCAAAAAAAAAGCTATTTTAAAAAAATAAAAAACGAAAAAATATAAGTGTAAAAAATAAAAAACGGAAAAACATAAAAATAAAATATATAATAAATAAAAAAAAATAAAAAATAAAAAACGAGAAAATATAAGCGTAAAAAATAAAAAGTAAAAAAATATAGCTTTTTAACTGCTTAACTATAACTGCTATAAACCGCCGCTATAACGCATTAAATAAACTATAATATATTTATTTTATTACAATATACCTACCTACTTTATTATAATATACTTATTTTATAGTAATATACTTGCAATATATTTCTTTATTTTATTATAATATATCTACTTTACCGCGCTGTACTAAATTTAATGCCATATGCTAGATTTTATATAATATACTAAATTAACTATTATATATTAAATTAATAGTTAGGTTAATTATTAAACAATAAACTAATTAACTAAATTAACTAATAAATTATATAATAAAAGATTTTATTTTTTTAACCGCTAATTTACCTAAATATAAAGGTACTTAGATACAAAGCTACTAAATTAACTAATAAATTATATAATAAAAAATTCTATTTTTTTAACCGCTGATCTATTTGTATATAAAGGTATTTAAATATAAAGCTATTTAAATACAGTTTTTTAGTTTAAACTTTTTTTATATAATAAAATATTGGCAAATACTGCAGAGGTTATTAAATTACCGGCGTCTGGCTAAAACGTTATTAACGTTTTTTAAAAACGGACTATTTACTTTATAAAACTCTTTTATTAATATAATATTTTTTAAACCTATTTTATAATAAAAGCACCTTAGATAGCAAAGTCGCTATAATGTAAACATTATTTTTAAAGCTTTAATAAATAACCTTTAAGCTTTAATAACGCTAACTTTTATTATTTTAAAAAATATATAAAATATTTTAGCATGGCATATATAGCGCTAATTTATAAGCTACCGCTTGCACTAGCCGTTTTATGCTTAGCCTATTAATATTAAAGGCATTTTTTTAACGTTTGCATTAAACATAAAGCTAAAAAATTGGCGATTATATATATTATAATTTAATATTATAATTAAAGCTAAAAATATTTATTAATACTTATAATTGCTAGTCTTTTATAACCGACGTATTGCCTAGGCAAAGACAGCAGGCTTTTATAATAAAAATAAAAATAATTAAAACTATACATAAATATTAGCAAAAAAATAGTTTAAAGCTTTAATTAAATATTAATTTTATTTAATAAACCGAAGATTTATTTGGCTACAATTAATATTTAGTTTAAGCTTTAAACTGTTTTTCTGCTAATATTTATATATAGCTTTAATTATTTTTATTTTTATTATAAAAGTTTGCTACTTTTGCTTAGGCAATGCATTAGTTATAAAAGACTGGCGATTATAGGTATTACGGTCTAGTGCTATAATTAAAGCTATAAAATAAAAGACAGTTTTTTTAAAGGTAAAAGATTTTACCAAACGGTATAAGCCTACGCTAGTCGCTTTAGGCTTAGCCTGTTAACACTAAAGGCACTTTTTTAACGCTTGCTATAAAATAAAAAGCAGTTGCTTTAAAAATAAAAAAAAAAAAAGCTCTTTCTGCTTTATAGTACGCTAATACTAATTTTAAAAAAAAAGGCTTATATAAATTTTATTAAATTTAGCGCGCGAGCTATTATATCCTAATTATTAGCTATATTATTTAAAAATTAAAAAATACTCTAGCTGCAGTTAATAACTTAATTTATATAGCGCTTTTGCTAATAATATTATATTTTTTATAAACTTTTTTAAAATTAGTCGACCTTTAAATATAAGCTATATTAGCATAATTTTGCCTGCTTTTTTTAATTTAATATTTTATCGCTAACTATTATTTTTTTTTTATAACTGCTTATTTTTTATATAATTATATATATTTTTCTGCCGATATAACGATATCTTTTTAATAACTATTTCGGCTATAATATATTTATAATAAAATAGTAAGGCTATATTTACATTATATGCACTAATAAAATTTATTATTTAAACATTAAACTACCGTTTAATTGGGTATTATATATGCTGCCTTACTATATATATTATAGCTAAAATAATTATTAAAAAAATATTTATTAAAGTTTTACAGCGGCTATATAATAAGTATAGTTAGCAGTTTTTTTATATTTTAAATTTTTATATAAATTGCTAGTCAAAAGATATAATAATTTTTACAGCAGCTATATAATAAGTACAGTTAGCAGTTTTTTTTAATATATTTTAAATCTTTATATAAATTGCTAGTTAAAAAATATAACAGTTTTTATAGCGGCTATATAACGAGTACAGTTAGCAGTTTTTTTATATTTTAAATCTTTATATAAATTGCTAGTCGAAAAATATAATAGTTTAAGGCATTATAAACTATATGCTTTATATAATATTAATAAAAACAACGCTAAATTTAAAAGCAGTTGCTTTAAAAGTAAGAAGGTTTTTTAAGCGCTATATATTATGCGCTAGCCACTTTAAGCTTAGCTTATTAACGCTAAAAGCGGTGCTATAGTTATATAAATAACAGTCGGTCAGTTAGTTTTAGCGCCTGCGCTAGCCGCTTTAAGCTTAGCCTATTAACGCTAAAAGCACTTTTTAACGCTCGCTATAAATAAATTAAAAAGCAGTTGCTTTAAAAATAAAAAAAAAAAAAGTCGGCGTATAGGCTATTACATTTTAATTATTAATTTAATTAAAAATAAAAACAAGCAAAAAAAAGTATTTAAATATAAAAGCTATATAATTTAAAAATTAAAAAGTATTTTAGCTACAGTTAATAGGCTTTTGCTAGCCGCTAGCTACCCATTTATTTATAAAAAGGTCTGCCGGGCGCTTTATATTATACGCTAGCCGCTTTAAGCTTAGCCTGTTAACGCTAAAAGCACCTTTTTAACGCTTGCGTTAAGCATATAGTTAAACATACGGCTAAAAGACTAGCAATTATAGATATAGCGGTCTAGTGCCATAGTTAAAGCTATAAAATAAAAAGCAGTTATTTTAAAAATAAAAAAAAAAGTAAAAAAAAATACTTAAATATAAAAGCCGTATAATTTAAAAATTAAAAAATACTCCAGCTATAATTAATAACCTAACTTATATAGCGCCTTTGCTAATAATATCGCATTTTTTATAAACTTTTTTAAAATTAACCTTTAATTAATTAACAACAGTAAAAAAACGCTTAAAAAATCGAAAATAAAAAAATGCTAATTTAGCGCTAAAAATATTACCAATATTAGCGTACACGCTTAATAATAATAAAGGAATGCTAGTCCAGCGCTAAAAACACTATTAATATTAGCATATGCGCTTAATAATAATAAAGTCTTATAGCGGTGCTATTATATATTTTAAATCGACCGATATTATAAACAGCTATTTTTAAATTGCTAACAATGTCGTATTTTTTATAAACTTTTTTAAAGTTAACCTTTAATTAATCGGCAACAGTAAAAAAACGCTTAAAAAATCGAAAATAAAAAAATGTTAGTCCAGCGCTAAAAATATTATTAGTACTAGCATACGCGCTTAATAATAATAAAAAAATGCTAGTCCAGCGCTAAAAACATTACTAATACTAACATACGCGCTCGATAATAATAAGGTTTTATAGCAGTGCTATTATATATTTTAAATCGACTAATATTATAAACAGCTATTTTTAAATTGCTAATAATATTATATTTTTTATAAATTTTTTTAAAATCGACCTTTAATTAATTAATAATAGTAAAAAAACGCTTAAAAAATTAAAAATAAAAAAATGCTAATCTAGCGCTAAAAATACTATTAGTACTAGCGTACGCACTCGACAACAAAGTTTTATAATATATTTATAATAAAATAACGAGGCTATACCTACGTTATATACACTAATAAAATTCATTATTCTAAAATTAAACTACTGTTTAATTAAATATTATATATATTGTTTTATTATATATTATAGCTAAAATTAGCTTTATAGCAAAATAGTACGCAAAAAGTACTAACAAAGCGGTTATAAAATAAATTAGTACTAATTAAATAAAATAAAACCTCGTTATTATTATTTATAACTTTAATATATTAATATATACAGCAGACTTTTTAGACAAACGGTTATAATAGCAGACTTAAAAAAGTAAAAGATTTTACCAGGCGGTATACATTATGCGCTAGCCGCTTTGGGCTTAGCCTATTAATACAGAGTGCAGTCTATCTGGTGTGTTAAAGTTACAGTTAATAAAAATCGGTTGGTCAGGTCTAGCGCTTATACTAGCCGTTTTAAAGTTGGCTTTTAAAAATAAAAGCTCTTTTTGCACCTGGTTTAAAGGGGCCTCTAGTATAATAAATAAAATAAAAATATTTTATAAATTTAAAAATAAAATAAAAAAACGTTATATATAAAACTTATTAAATAAAAAGCTATTATAGCAAACCAAAGCGGGTAAGCTAAAATATCGGGGTTTAAAAAAAAAATAATGTTATATATGCTAGCGATAAAAGCGGCAAAAAAAACGATAGCGGCAACAGCAGCAATAGCGGCTATTAAACGGTAAAAAAAATAAAAATTGCTACCAGACGGTGAAAGAGGCAATAGCGGCAATAGTGGCGACAGCGGCTGTTAGACGGTAAAAAAAATAAAAATGGCTATTAAACAGCGAAAAAAGCAACAGCGGTAACAGCAGCAACAGTAGCTATTAAACAGCAAAAAAAGCAAAAGTAACTATTAAACGGCAAAAAAAGCAAAAGTAGCTAGCGGATAGCAAATAAAGCAATAGCGGCGATAGCGGCTATTAAATAATAAAAAAAGTAAAAATAGCTACCGGACGGCAGAAAAAGCAACAGCGGCTATTAAATGTTATAAAAAGCAATAGCGGCTACTAGACGTTAAAAAAGGCAAAAGTAGCTACTAGACAGTAAAAAAGGCAAAAACGGCTGCTAAACAGCAAAAAAAGCAAAAGCGGCAAAAGCGGCTAGCTTAATATAATATTATATAAAACAGAGCAAAAAATTATAATTATAATTAATAAAATAAAAATATAAATAAAATATAATAAATTTAAATATAAAATTTATATTTAAAATAAATATAAATAGCTTAAACTAAAAACAAATGCTAAAAAATAATGTTTAAATAAATATTAATATAAATAATTAATAAAAAATTAAAATAAAATAGGTAAATATAAACAGTAATTAAATAAAAAAGTAAATAATATATGGTATGTTAGGGTAGCAGACGCTAAAAAGTGCAGGCAAAAATAGTAATAAAAAAATAAATAGTTATAATAAAAAGAGCATTTAAATAAAATAGCAAAAAAAAAAAAAGCGGACAAAATAATATTTAAAATAAAAAAATAAATAATTTAACTAAATTATAAAATAATATATAATTAATTAAATTAATAAAAAATTACTGCTAGTAAGGTTTAATAAAAATATAAATATTTAAATAAATAAAATAAGTGGCCGTAAAATGTATAGCTTATGATAGCAAAAATAAGTTAATGTATATATATAGCAGTTAAAAAAAAAAGCAGATATTTAGTTTAAATAATAAAATAATAAATAAAAAAAAAAATGGGAATATTTTAGCCGGCAATAAAATAATATAAAAAAAAAAAAAAAAATATTAGGTCTAATAACGTAATAATATATAAAAGAAAGAGAGTAGCTATTTAAGCGCAGAAAAAAAAAAGTAGGTAAATAATATACGGAGTACTTTAAAAGACGATATGTTTGGCCTATTAATAAAATAATAATAATAGAAAAGATAGCAAATATTTATATATATAAAAAAATAGTGTATAGCTTATAAAAATAACCGGCAGTAAAGTTATAAATAAAAAAATAAATTAATAAAAAAAAAACGGTACTTAGGCCTATAAAAATATAATAGTATATAAAATATTTAAAAAAAAAATATATTTAGCCTAATAATAAAATTAAAACGGCAGGAGCAATAATAGCTATTAACTTATAAAAAAAAATAATATATAAAATAATTAAAATAAAGGTATATTTAGCCTAATAATAAAATAAAAATAGTAAAAACAATAGCAGCTATTAACTTATAAAAAAAAGTAATATATAAAATACTAATTAAAATAAGGGTATATTTAGCCTAATAATAAAATAAAAATAATAAAAGCAACAGTAGCTATTTATTTATAAAAAAGAGTAATATATAAAATATTAATTAAAACAAAGGTATACTTAGCCTAATAATAAAATAAAAAAAGCAGTTAAAAAAGCAGATATTTATACGTAAAAATAAATGGTGTATAGCTTATAAAGTATTAATAATAATATTATATATAAAAAAGTTAATAAAAAAAAAAATAGTTACTTTAGCCTAAGCTTATAAAAAAAATTAAGTTAAAAGATAAAGTAAATATATAAAAAATTAAATTAAAAAGTGAGATAGGCATATAAAAAATTAAATTAAAAAGTAAGATAAATATATAAAAAATTAGGTTAAAAAATAAGGTAAGCGTATAAAAAATTAGGTTAAAAAATAAAATAAATATATAAAAAATTAAATTAAAAAATAAAGTAAGCATATAAAAAATTAGGTTAAAAAATAAAATAAGTATATAAAAAATTAGGTTAAAAGGTAAAATAGGCATATAAAAAATTAAATTAAAAAATAAAATAAATATATAAAAAATTAGGTTAAAAAATAAGGTAAGCGTATAAAAAATTAGATTAAAAAGTAAGATAAATATATAAAAAATTAGGTTAAAAAGTGAGATAAGCGTATAAAAGATTAGGTTAAAAAGTAAGGTAAGTGTATAAAAAATTAAATTAAAAGGTGAGGTAGGCGTATAAAAAATTAGGTTAAAAGGTAAAATAAGTGTATAAAAAATCAGGTTAAAAAGTGAGGTAGGCATATAAACAATCAGGTTAAAGGATAAAATAAGCGTATAAAAAAAGGGTAAAAAAAAGCAGGTAAATATAAATATTTAATTTTATAAATATAACCAGCAATAGAATTAATTATAAGTTTATAAACTAAAATTTCAAAGCTAAACGTAATTATAATAAGCAGCCTATTAATATTATATCCGTACACAAGCTAAGTTATTTTTTTTTAAATAATAATAAACTAAGTTTATTTATATATATAAAAGCAATATGCAGCTTTTAATTTTATTTGCGTACGCAAACGAAGTTATTCTTTTTTAAATCGTAGTAAACTAAGTTTACCTACGTACGCTAAACCTAATATATACTAAACGCATTAAATTTTTTTTATTAATTGCTCTTATAATATGCCTGCTTTTATTTGTGTACGCACTATATATAATATATTTTAAAATATATTTCTTTATTTTTTTATATTTTCGTATAAAATATAATTAATATTTTAAGTATAAATATACACTTTATTTTTTTTTTTTATTTAATATTTTCTTTTTATATCCTATTTTATAAATAATATAGCTTTTTTTCCTATTTTTTGCCTTTACTCTAATATTACTAAAGTTAATTACCGGTTTTTAACACGTAATGTTTTAAATATTTACCTTTAATATTGTATAAATATTACATCTTTTATAGGCTAAACGTATAATAACCTAATTAACTTATTATTACCTTTACCTTACAGCTTTTTAACTTTATTTTTTTAAAAAACCATTTTTTTTAAAACCTAGCGCTTAGTTTTTATTTAAAAGCGTCCGCCACCACAACTAATAGTTCTTTGCTTTATAAGCCTAATAAATCCTACTTTGCTATTTTATCTTAGTTTTTTTTATATAATTTTATTTTTTTAAATTTTTAAATAAAAGTTTACATATTAATTTTTTTTTAATATAGCTTAACAGTTTAATAATTTTTATATATTTGCTAGCAAGCGAAATAAAAGCAATAATATAGGCATAATTAAGCTGTAAAAGGTGGCGGTACGCCGGTATATAAATAAATAATCGCAGTTATATTGCAAAATAATGCCTAGATTTTAAAAAGTAATATTAAAAGGTTATTTTTATCTGCTGTTTTAATTTCGTTGTACAATAGGTTTTTATACCTATTCGGCTAAAAGTTGGCAATTAGTTGCAGACTATTTAGCGACTTTATTATACTTAAATACTTTTAACTAATCGTAGTTCGCTCGGCAACTTTATTAATATTTCGATATTTTGTATATATATTAATACTTTTTTTATACCTTTTTACACTATCTTTTTTTTTTATAGTGTTAATCTCTAACACTTTATATTATTATCGACTATATTGTTATTTTTTAAATACTACATAGTATTATATATTCTGCCATATATTGCTTATTTTATCGCCGACCGGTCGGCGTTTATAATAATTAGTTAGTATTTATAGTTATTATTTTTTACGCCTATTTTATATATTAATAGTAATAATAATATAAATAATAATTTTTATAGTATTATTTAGTCGCTTTATATTTTATAACTATTATTTATATAACTTTTTATATATATATATATATACCCTGCTTATACAGTTAAAAATAAAAATTTTTTTATTTATAGTTTTTTTTTTTTTTTTTTTTATAGTTTTTAATTAATTTTTAGTTATACTATATTATTTTAACTTTTGCTGCCTTTTTTTTTTATAATAACTTTTTAACTTATATACTATTTTTAATTTTATTTTAATTATTTTTTAATTATTATAGCTTGCACGCGCGGTGGTCTTTATTGCCTGTTAATTTTTTGCCCTGCTTGCTATTAAACTTCGATATTTTTATAATATTTTACCGCTTTTTATATTATATTTAATAAAAAAAATAAGCTGTTACTTTTTAAATATACTGCCTTTTATTGCGCTTTAGTCGTCGCTTATGCTTTAACTTTTAGCGGTAGCACCGTTAAAGCTGGTCTGTCTGCTTTTTATTGCGGTCCGCTCAGCGGCCCTGCTGCGACCTTTAGTTATAACAGTTAGTTTATAAAGGCTAATCGCACTGCAGTCGCTAATAAAGCCTCTGCTTTAAAATGTTTTTATATTAAAAGTTTTTTTTTTATAAACAATTTTTTTATTTAACCTATAAGTGTGCCTAGTTTTATTTGCGCTTTTATTGCCACTTTTAATGCGATTTAGCCTTCCGTCGCGGTTTAGTTTTTTATAAGCTACGATTTTTGCTCGGTTAAAACTGCGCTTTTTAAAAATTACGTTTTTATTACCGGCTAATCTCTATTTAGTCGTCGTTTTGCTGCCGCTATATGTTTTTTTTATTTATTATTTTTATATATGCTAATTTTATTAATAGCGCGTTAATAATGCCGCTTTATTTTATTATATAAACGCGCAGCGCTTTTTTCTTAGTTATAACAATATATATCGCTTTTTTTCCGATTTATTTTCTGCTAACTTTTTAAAATTATATATTAAAATTATTATTTTTTTTTAACAGCTTTTACTTTATTTTCGGAGTTTTTTTATCTTATCGCCTACTACTAGCATTTTATCGCTAATTTAAAAGGCTTTTATTATTCGTTTTTTTGTTTTTTTATTTTTATTGCTTATTATTAGCGAGTTATTAGCGAATAATTTTTATAATATTTTTATTACTGTTAATCCCGGTTTTTTTATAGCTTAGAACGTTTTTTTAGCAGTCGATTTTATTTATAACTCCGTTTTTATTTTAAGCGCTTTTTTTATTAGTTTTATTGCTTTTAATGTTATAATATAAATAATAAAAAGTTTTTTTATTATTTTTAAAAGTTTAGAAACTAGTTTGCAGCTTATTTATAAAAATAAAAGTAAAAGTATGGCTTTTTTTTTTAATGGTTTTTTACTAAGCGATCGCAACTCTGACAGTAATAATAATAACTTTAATAAAAACAACCTCGACTATTTTATATTTATTGCCGCTTTTACAAAGCTTAGCTTTATATTTAGCTATAAAAAATTTATAAAAAAATACCTTTTTAATAAAAAGCGCGGCTAGTTACATTTTAATTACTAAATATATAGCGATAATAACGTTAAAATTTTAATTTAAGCTACTAAGCTTTATAGCAATTATATTATAAAAATATATACTAATTTCTGTTTATTTTGCCTATATTTAGCTAGTTTTTTTTTTAGTACTAAATATATTATATATACTAAAAACTACTAAGCTTATTTTTATATATATTTTTTAATTTATTTTTGCATAGTCGCTAACTTATTTTTTATTTTTAAATTTTTAAAAGCATTATAAGCACAGTTTAGCACATTATTTAATTTAAAATTATTTTTTATAATTAAACGTTTTATATTTCTAATCGCACTATAACTAACTTTTATTATATAAACTTTAATTAGGCTAGCTTTTTTAATTGCTAACTAGAGGCTTTAAAAAAAGCAAGCTTTGCTTTTTATAAAGCTATTTAAAAAAAAAAGCGGGCTGCTTTAATAGCTTTTAATTTAAAACAGCTCGCTATTATTTAAGCCGAATTTATAGCGACTTATTGCCTTTTTATTTTATAATTTAAGCTATATATTATAAGTTTTTTTTTTAATTTTATATTTATTCGTTATTTAATTGCTAACTAATTATAAATAATATAACTTTGCCGGCATTAATATTAATATTACTAACGCTTATTGCACTATAAGCGCCGCTTAGCCAAAGTATGCTTAAAACTCGGCTATTTATTTTTATTTAAATTAATATATTTAAAAATTATATATTAACTTTGCTTTTAGCTCTATAAAAATTAATTAGCTATATAAATACTATTATAGCTTTAGCAAATTTTTAGCTTTATTATAATTTTTTTAAAATAATAAAAGTTTTATTGCTAAATAGTCGCAAGCTAATACGCCGCTTAATTTCGCTATTTATATTTTTTAAAAGTTTATTAAGCGCAAATATACAAGTTTTACTCTTTAAAAGTAGATTTTTTTTATAGTTTTTTTACGTTTGGCGACCGATCTTTATTATAGTATATATATAATTCCGCTTTTAGTAATTAGTTTTTTTATAGTTTTTTTATATTTAGCGACCAGTTTTTATATATATATAGGTTATTTAATAGCACTTTATTAATTATTTATATATTATTAATAAAGGTTTAAAGTTTTAGTTTTTTTTAACTTTATATTATATAAATGGCGGCCGTTTGCTAACTTAGCTGTTGCACCGGTTTTATATAATTTAGTTTTTTTAACCACATATAACGCTTTTTTTAAAATTGCTCGCCGGCTATTATACTTTTATTATTTAATCTAATTTTAAGTTATAATATTTTTTTATTTATTAATTAATTATTTTATTATAACTATAGTTAAAATTAATTATTTTATTTATAATATATTTTTTTTACTTTCTGTTCGTATTTTATTAAAAAACCTTTTATATTAATAAAATATTTTAGCAGCTTTTATATATTATATTTTATAGGCTAACCTTCCTATTTAATTAAATATTTTACTTTGCCTTAGTTATTCCGGTGGCAAACGATATTTTTTATTACTTATTTTTTTTATTTATTTTTTAGTTTTAAAAGCGTCGATAGATTATTGCCCGCTTAACCCTCCGTTTATAGTTTTAATAATAAAATAAAAAATATATTATAAATTTTTAAATATTTTTTTAGTAGTTCTACTTAATATATTTAAAGTCCGACCTTATTTTCGACCTTTATTTTAATATAAATAAGTGCTAGTTTTTTTTTATATTTAAACTAAAAATATATTATAAAAAAGCCGACGGTCTACTTTAATTAGAACTTTATCGGCGTTTGTTGTTTATTATAGTTTTTTTTTATAGTTTAAACAGCGTTTGCCTAATATTTATTAAACGTTTATTATATAGCTGCAGTACGTTAAAGCTTTTTTTTTACATTTTATACCTTTAACTGTAAATGTTCGGGTATAAACTTAATAATTTTTAAATAATATTTATATAATGCTTTAAACAGCAAGCACCTAATAATAGCGTAAGTACTGTTATTATATGCGAATTCTACCTTTAATAAAACTCGAGCTTAAGCATTAGGTTTGTTTACGGTATAAATTTGCAGATATTTTTTTAATATTTAGTAAACTCGTTCTGTTTAACCGTCTGTTTAAGGGTGCTATATAGTAAATAGTCGCTATTAAATCTCTCGCTTATTATAAAACTTTTTTTAAAACCGGCTTATAATAAATTTATCTTTATTATTTATAATATTTTTTAAAAACTTAAAACAGCATTTTATCTGTTTGTATAATATTTAGGTAAGCTTTGCTATATTTAGCGTTTTAATAGTAAATATAAATAATGCGGTTTTTATAAACCGGTCGACGATTATTAAAATAGCGTTATAGGCTATGCTATCTGCTTTAGTATATATAGGCAATCTGGTAATAAAATCGAAACTAATTTTTTAAAACGGTTGGTTTAATAAAAGTAACGATTATAATTTTTTATATAATTTATGTTTTAGCTTTTATATGCTATTATATGCCTGGCACTTAGCGATATAATTTTAAACGTTTTATTTTAACTTTTTTTAATAAAACTTTTATTAAAATAGTTTAGCAGTTTTATTTTTTTTTATATAACCAGCTTTTAAATTATTATAGTGCTAATAAATTAGCTATTAATATAGTGCCTTTTAGTTAAATATTATTAGGCGGTTTTTAAATAAAAAAGCGTTTTTTTAATCGATATAATATCTTTTTTTTATACCGGTGCAACGGCAAGCGATCTTTATAAGCGTTATAATATTAAGGTTTTTAGCTTATAGTCCTCTAATTATATTATAAAACTTTTAAAATGCTTTCGATCGAAATACCGTTTTATTTTTAGCTAGCTTTTTAGCTATAAAATATAAAATATATTAATTATAAATAATAGCTTTAGCGTTATTTTTTTTTAATATAGTTATAATATAATCGGCGTTTAATCGCTATAACCGGGTTATCGCTAATATATAAGCCGTTATAGCCGTGCATATCTAGTAAGCAAAGCATTAGCATTCGTACTTTTTACTTATAATACTTTTAAAACTGTTTATAATTATGCAGTAAAAGTATAAGCTTTTGTAAACTTTTAAATTAGTTATTTAAACTATTAGTATAAAAAATTCTAGCTTAAGCCGTTTTTAAAGCGTTTTTTAAAAAGTAAAAAATATTTAGTTTAACGCTTTTTACACTTTTTTTTTTTTATGCAGGCCTGCTAAAACCTATTATACTTTAATAAGTAGCTCTTTAATTAATTATAATTTTTTTTATAGTATAGGTATTATATCGCTATATTAAATTTTGTTTGCTATATAGTCGGGTTATTTAGATATATTATTTATAAAGTTTGTAGTGCCTAGGTAGTGCTTTATCTCAAAATTAAATTATATTAGCCGGTATATTTAGCAAGCTAACCTTTTTTAAAGATTTTTTGCCGGCAAGTCGACCATACTTTGTAGCGCTATATGGTCTGTCTACACTATAAAAGTGTAAATAATATTTTTAAAATATTATTTTTAGTGCTTATAGCTTTTTATAATAGCTAAAAGTTTTTATTAACTAATAGCCTATTAAGTCTCGGTGTTTATAAGCTTTTATAACCAATATATAACCAGTTATTACTTATTTTTATATAATTAAAATAAAATGCTTAAAATAGCTTTAGTTAATATGTTTATTTTTATTTTTATTTTTAATTAGTTATTTTAGTAATGAAAAATTATTGCGGATATAAATGCGTTTTTAATTTTATTAAACGCCTGCTCTGCATTGTTTATTTATTTAAATTCTGTTTAGTTGGCGTCCGCTTTTTTTTTTTTTAATAAAGCGGTAATAAGCGCTATAATATGTAAATATTTTGTAATAAACTTCTAATAAAAATTTATAAACTTTAAAAATATTTAAATATTATAAATTAATTATAAGAATTTTTACTTTTAAATAGCCGCTATTTGTCGACTATTTATTTTAATGCTTTTAATATTAATAACAAATTTTAAAAAGTTTATTTCCGTTTTAAAAAATTTATATTTAAAAAGCTTTATAAAAAGTTAGTACTGTTTTAATTTTTTATAAACTAGTTAGAGATAGGTTTTATATTTTTTTTTAGTGTTTAAAAAAATTATTATATTGTTTAAATAAACTATGTAAATATGGTCTACTAAGCCGGCTAATGCTTTATATATATACGCTTAAAACGTCGCCGGTGCGTTAGTTAATTTAAATAGTATAACTATATATTTAAAGTAACCGTACCGTGTTTAAAAAGCGGTTTTTTATTTATTGCCTTATTTAATGCGGATATAATAGTAAGCATTTTTTAAATTTAATTTTAAAAAAATTTTTATAAAACCTAGTTAGTTTATAATTTTTAATATTAGTAAAAAAAAATATTTATTTTTTATTATTACTTTATTTAAGCCGCAGTAATTAATGTAAAGCTACATTATTTTATTTTTTTTAAATATAAATAGTATTAGTGCGCTTATATCGGCTTTAAAGTATTAAATTTGTTTTAAGCGCTAATTTTTTTTTAAATATTTTTTAAACATTTTTTATTAAGTCTCCGTTGTAGAATATATTGGCTTAAACGGCACTTTCGCTTTTTTAACCAAGTTAATAGCATATTCTGTTTTTTTTAGTATAAAAAGTCTTTTTATTTTTTATTTAAAATAAACTTGCTAAAACTTTTATAAATATTTTAATAAGTTTATAATTTAGTTTTTATTAACTTTTAGCTTATTATTAATATTTTTAAAAAATAGTTTTTTTTTTAGCTTAATGCTTATAAAGTTAATAATAAATGCTTGTTTTTTTTTAATTATATTATAAGTAAACTTTTTTAAATCGACTTTTTTAAATTTTTTAAAATATTATTTATTTGTAGCAGTATTTAAAATAATTTTTATTTGCTTTATTTTAAATTAAAATAATAAAAATTTAAACGTTAACTAATTGCGTTTAATTATAAAAAAAATTTATATAATAGTTTTATAGATTTTTTTTATATTAATTATTTTTAATATTACTTTATACGCTTTTAGGCATTTAATTCGGTTTTTACTAAAGCTTATTAAGCATAGTATTAATATATTAACTGGTTAGAGTTTTTTTTTTATAAAGTTTTAGTATATAATGTTTATTTATATGCCTGTGTTTATATTTACTATAGCATTTTTCGGCTTATAGTCGCCGTTTAATAATAGGGTTGCTAATATATAAAAAAGCTTATTTAAGCTAAACGTCTAAAATCTTTTAGCTAGAGTAGCTTGGACGTACGTTATTTTGGCTTTTTTTTTAGCTTTTTTTTAGCGTCCGACTATTTTATATTAATGTTTTAAATGTGTTTAAAGCGTACTAGGACTAATAGTTACATTTTAGTCGTTTTTTTTATTTATACTTTATTTTATTATTTTTATTTATATTTTTAAATAATATGCTTAATTTTTTTATAATAATAATATATAAATAATTATTTTTATAAACTTTATATTAACTTATTTTAATCGGAGTTTTATTAGCAATTATTTTGCTTTTATGTTTTGCTATATTTATTAATTTAAAAATTATTTATAAAGGCTTTTTATTTTAGTAACTTATTAAAATGCGGTTTTTTTGCAAGCTTATTTTTATTTTATATATTTTATTATTTTTTAGCTTTATAAGATAAAGTAACTGCATTTTAAATAGAAACCTTATATTAAAATAATATTTTTTTTAATTTTAGCTATAGCTTATATTAATAATTAAATATAAGCTTTAAATTATTTTTAAATTAACATTTTTTTTTTAGCTTATAGACTATTATTTGCTATTTAAAAAAAAAGTTTTAAAATAATTTATTTTTTTTTTATTATATTTTTATTAGCTAAGTTTAAAAAATATGTTTAAATAATTTTAAATTAACGTTTTTTTAATAAATAAATTTTTAAAAATTTTTTAATTTAGCTTTTTATTTAGGTTTATTATATATTAACGTTTTATAATGCGATCTTTAGTTAGTTTAAATATTAAAAGCGACTTAGCTAAGTGCTTATAATATTTAAATCGCGTTATTATACTTTAACTTTTAGCTATTGCTTTTTTTAATTATAATAATTTAGTTTTTAATTTTAGCAGCTATTATATTTATTATAAGCTATTTATAGTTATAGCTAAGCTTTTTTAAATTATTTTTAATTGCTAAGCGACCGGCTAAAATATTTAATAAATTTATTAATTGCTAATTTAACTATATATTTTAAACTATTAATTATTATGTTTATGCTAGCATTTTATTAACTAGCGGCTTTTGGCCGTTTAAAAGTTACAATTTAGTTTAGCTTTAATTAAATTAGTTATTATTTGATTTATTTTTAAAAAAGTTTTTTAGTTTTTATAATAAAATGCCACTGCTTAATAACTTTTTATTAGGTTTACCGCAATTATTAGCTGGTCGTATATAGCTATATATAAACTGTAATATTAATTATTTAAATATTATATTGTAAATTTTTAATATAAAAATAAAAAAATATAAAAAGTAGCGGTATGCTAATATATAAATAAATAATCGCAGTTATATTATAAAATAATGCTTAAATTTTAAAAAGTAATATTAAAAAGTTATTTCTATTTATTATTTTAATTTTATTATATAATAGGTTTTTATACCTGTTTAGCTAAAGGTTGGCAATTAGTCGCGGACTGTTTGGCGACTCTGTTATATCTAAATACTTTTAACTGGTCGTAGTTCGCTCGGCGACTTTACTAATACTTCGGTACTCTGCGTGTACATTGGTACTTCCTCTGTACCCCTTTATATAAGCACTACTTATTTAAAATCTAAATCTGTGTTATATACTATGAGCTATTTAAAAGCTTAGGGGCTGATTATACCTACTTTTGTCGATATAATAACCTTTATATCTGGAAAATAAAAAAGCTAAACGCTTTAATTAATAGCGTTAAAGGCTTTTTTTATATATGTATACGCTGGCAGGTAGAGCACCGTATTAATAATTATATATAATAATTTAAAGCGCTTAAATTTGCTGTTTTTATTATATAATAAGAAATTATTAGGCTTTTGGCTGTAGGAACATGGGCTAATTTTATTAAAAAGCTTTATAGCGAGCTTATAAAAAATAAAGATACTAAAGTTTTAATGGTTTTTTTTTAAAACATATTCTATTAAAATAAAGCGGATAATTAGGCATTAGAAAATAATGTAAACAACGACGATATTTTTTTTTTGCCTATATATGCTATATGCAAGCATAAGCTTATATTAGAAAAAAATAGCCAGCGTTTATTAAAATAGAAAGTTAGTGCTATTTTTAAAAGCTTTTTTTTTTTTTTTTTACTTAAAAACTATTTTTTTAAATTAGAAAATAAAAAAAATAATAAAATAATATATATAATATTGCTATTTTTTTACTAACAGCATTTTAACGAAAAATTATTTAGTAAATTTAGTAATAAAATATTGCTAGTATTATTTAATTAATATATATTAATAGCTAATAATTTTATTGCTAGGCCTAGCACTTTTAGTATATAAAATATTTTAACCGCAGCTAAGGTCCGTTTTAACGGTGTTTTATATAAGTCTGATATTTTATTACCAGTAGTAGACTTAGCTGTACACTATAAGGTCTTAATAATAAAAAATAAAGATGCTAAACGCTATATAATGCCAGCTATAGTAACAGAGCTATTAGCTAGCAATATATACTATAGTATGTTTACTATACTATAGCAGCCTAACTTAGTTTTTTTTAATAAAACCCCGACTTTTTTGCTATTTTATAGTAGCTATAAAAACCTACCTTATTTTTTTACCGTTGTTAAAATAGTACTAATAGTAGTACGTAGGTTTTAGCGGGCTATAAAAGATATATATCGCCGATATGGCTAATAAGCTATAGATATACACTATATTTTTTTTTTATACTTTTTTTTTATTTTTTTTATTTATTATTATAATAAAGTAGATATATTAATTAAATAATTTTTTTATAGCTGCAAGCTTTTTAATTGCAGAAAAAGTTAAACATTTTAATTTTTTTATATTTTTTATATTTAAATAATATTAAATGCTTGTACGTAGCTGTATAAAATATTAAAACTAGGAAAATTTATGGTTATTTTGCCTTCGTTTTTAACGTAAGGAGGTACGACTGGAGTGGAACGAAGGTCTTCCTTACCCTGAAAAATTCTTTGCCTTCGTTTTTAACGTAAGAAGGTACGACTAGAGTGGAACGAAGGTCTTCTTTACCTTAAAAAATTCTTTCCGCTGCAGATTCTATAATAGGAAAAATTTCCTATTTAGGCCTAGTCATTATTACCTATTTAGGAAATAAAAATCCATATTAAAAAGGTGGATACTACGGGGTACTTAGGTACAACAGTACATCAGTACAAAGGTATAAGTACTTTCTGCCCCACTTTATCTGGCCCCCTAGGGCCTATAATTAGCTAAATTAGCGATTAGTTGCTGTTTTTCGTAGGCATATCCTTTGTTATAAAAATCTAATCTTCTTTTCTATCTATAATTAAAAGCAGGCTTTTAATTTTATTATTTTAATTATTTATATTGCTTGAAATAATTTATATTTTTAAAGGAGATTTAATTAGCTTATTTATTATAGCCGATAAAATTGTGCAGGCAAGGTCTGCTTTGTTTTAATTATTAGCCTATATATCGATCTTTTTATATTAAAATATATATATAATAATATTGCCATTTAATTTAACGATAATTATATACTTTTTTTTATAATTTTTAATATTATTTGCTATTATTTTATAGTCTTACTTTTTATTATTGTTTTTTTAGCCGGGCAGTTTTATATTAAATATTTAGCTTTAAATACAGGCTTTTTATTTTTATTTACTGTTTACACCTTTTTTTATATTTTTATTTTAATATATACAAAAAATTTTTTTAATTTAAACTTTATTTTTTATATAGTTGCTATTTTATACTGCCTAAATATTATTAAAAAAAGCCATTATATATATAAACTATAATAATTAATTAGTTTATAATATGTTTGCAGCAGTATAAATGGAGGCTAAAATATACCTTCTGGACTCCCGAGGCGCAAGCTACTGCAATAAAGCCGGGTAGTGGTAGTATATAGTGCATAGCATAAATGCTTTAAAACGATTGCCTCGGCGCGCGTGTTAATAAATAAGTATATAATCGGTTACCAGCCTACAAATAAGCTATATTACATACGGTTTTAATTATCGGCAGGGCCGCAGGCGTTAAGTTTTATAATATATTATATTATTAAAAAATATTAAATTAATAAAAAAAAACTATTTATATTTATTTTATTTATTAAAGCCGTATATATTATAATATATTAATTTATTTTATTTATAAACTTATATAAATTATAAAAATTTAATCTTTTTTTTTATTTATAGTTAAAAGTAAGCTTTCGATTTTATTATTTTAATTATTTATATTGCTTAAAATAATTTATATTTTTAAAAAAAATTTAATCAGCTTATTTATTATAGCTAATAAAATTATATAGGCAAGGTCTGCTTTGTCCTAGCTATTAGCCTATGCATTAATTTTTTTATACTAAAATATATATATAATAATATTGCCGTTTAATTTAATAATAATTATATACTTTTTTTTATAGTTTTTAACGTCGCTCGCTATTATTTTATAGTCTTAGTTTTTATTATTATTTTTTTAGCCGGGCAGTTTTATATTAAACACTTAGCTTTAAATATAAAGCTTTTACTTTTATTTACTTTTTATATACTTGCTTATATTTTCGTTTTAATATATATAAAAAATCTTTTAAATTTAAACTTTGCTTTCGGCATAGTTGCCGTTTTATATTGCCTAAACATTATTAAAAAAAGCTATTATATATATAAACTATAATAATTAATTAGTTTATAATATGTTTACAGCAGTATAAATAGGGGCTAAAATATACCTTTTAAACTTTTAAAGCATAAGCTACCGCAATAAGGCCGGGTAGTGGTAATATGTAGTGCATAGCATAAATACTTTAAAACGATTGCCTCGGCGTATATATTAGTAAATAGTTATTAAATAGTTTTAAATATAAAAAAGCTCGACAGCTTAGTGCAGGCTTATAAAATGCTTAAATAAAAGCTAAAATATATAAAAAAAATCTTATAACTGTTAATAGTCTTAGTTATAAATAGTGGTTATAATAGTAGTAGTAAATAATTTTAGTTGCAAATAATAATTATAGTGGT
The DNA here is from genome assembly GCA_022578495.1 of Nemania sp. NC0429. Classification (NCBI taxonomy): domain Eukaryota; kingdom Fungi; phylum Ascomycota; class Sordariomycetes; order Xylariales; family Xylariaceae; genus Nemania; species Nemania sp. NC0429. The sequence goes on along the minus strand of MU392172.1, from coordinate 466,997 downwards.
AATAATAAGTAGTTTTAGTTAAAAATAATAAATAATAGTTATAATAATAATAATAAGGTATATTTATATTTTCTAAATTTAAATAACTAGCCCATCCTGCCTTAATAAGTAGTTCTGCCGCTATATACCGCTTTTTTTTATATGCTAGTTTATTTTTTTTTTAAATTTAAAAAAATCAATACCCTAAATATAGTCCATTATGTTCTAAGCTTTTATTATATTAAAATTATAATATATAAAAATTATAAACACTTTAATAGCTATATATAGTTTTAGTGCGCTATTTAAATAAATAAATAAAATATAATATAAAAACTTTAGCAGTTTATTTAATTTAATAATAGCAAGCACTTAATAGCTTTTTTATATAAAAAACGGTTATAAAAATAAGTTAAAGCTATTAGCATATAAGCTTTAAAATACCTATGCTATCTAAACTATACTGCCAAAGCTAAATCGCCGGACATTAAACGCCTCGGCTAGTATTTATAAAGCTATAAAGTATAAAAGCGATAAAAAATAAAGGTTTTTTATTAATAAGTCGTGCTATAGCTGCTATAAAAATGCCTAATATAAAGCTATTATAATTATTACCCATTATAAAATAATATTATCTGTCGGCCACTGCTAATCCTAACACTTAAAATAAATATAAAATATAAAATTATAATTAAACGGTTGATTTAATATAATAATTATAATAATTATAAAATATAGCGATAATATCTAAATAAACCTTTAAACACCTATATAGTAACTAAATTAGGTCTGCTTTTATTAAATATAAAGATATAAAATGCTAACCTATTAAAAAAATAAAAAAAATAGTCATTTAAAAAAAATATGCGCTAACAAAATAGGTAATAATAAAAAAGATAATACTGTTTTAAAATTTAATATAAATTATTAAACTAAATTTAGGCATTATTATATATAGTTTAATCTCTTGTTTATAGGGGCTTAAGTCTATATCGCCTTAGTAGTTATATGCAGTGCCAGGCAATGCGATCTTATTTATTTATTATTTTATTATTAAGCTAACAAATATCCGCCGATGTTTTAAAATAACTGTTTTAAAAGCAAAAAGTGGTAACTGCCTAAATAAAAATAAGTAAGTAGTAAATAAAATAGTCTATTTTTTTAAAATAAAGTAGATATCTAGATATTTAAGTACCTAATATAAATAAATAGGAAAGCTTTTACCTTTTATTATAAGGCCACAGACCCGCTAAGTACTTAAATATATAAATAAGACTTTATTTTATCTCTACCTATAGCCTTTAGGCTTTTTTTTTTAATTTACTACATATTTTATTTTAGCAGGCAGAAAAACTAGCCAACTTAACATATAATTAATTTTTTTTTTTAATAATTATAACTTTAATATAAAAAAAAATAACTTTTTAGCGGCTATATTGCTATACTGCTATATTAGTAGCTAAGGTAAATAATAATTGTTTTTTTTATTAAATTTTTTAGCTTTTTATTAATCTGTTTTTTTACTGCTTATTTTCTGTCTGTAGAAAACTTTTCGGCTATTTATTTGGTTTTTTTATATTTTTATACTCTGCTTACTTTTTTTTATTATTTTTATTTATTTTTTTTTATTTAGGTTTATTAACTATTTACCTGCGCTACTACGTATTTTTACCTACTTATTTACCTTATTTTTATATATATATACTAACCGATTTAGTACTTACTTTTATATTGATTATATAGTTACGCTTTTATTTATAACTTTTTTTTATATTTTTAGATCTAAATATTTAAACCATTTTATATTTAGTAAGCCACCTATTTGGCACGTTCGCCAGCCGGTTTAGTACTTATTTTTATATTGGTTAAATATAGTCGCGCTTTTATTTTTTTTAAACCACTTTTTATTTAATAAGTTATTTACTTAGCACATTTATTAGCTAGGTTTATATTTATTTTTATATTAGTTAAATATAGTTGCGTTTTTGTTTTTTTATATTAATTAATATAGTTATGCTTTTATTTTCTCGCCTTAGTTAATATAATCGCGCCTTTATTTTTTTTAAACTATTTCTTATTTAATAAGTTATTTACTTAGCACGTTTATTAGCTAGGTCTATATTTATTTTTATATTAATTAAATATAGTCGCGCTTTTGTTTTTTTTAGACCATTTTTTACCTAATAAATCCTTTATTTAGCACGTTTATTAGCTAGGTCTATACTTACTTTTATATTAATTAATTATAATCGCACCTTTATTTATAAACCTTTTATATTTTAAAATTTAGACATTCGCCCCCCGACCTAGCTAATATAGCTAACTATATAATTACCACCTGTTTACTCGACTTTTTATTAGCATAGCCAATAGCAACTTTTTAAATATAATAAAAACTAAAGCAAAGTTTTATATAATTAATATAAACTTTTTATTAAAGCTTGCTAAAAAAATATGTTTTTTTAAATGGCTTTTTATTATAAACAATAATTATTAGTGCCAAAATTAAACTATTATTTTTATATATAAAAATTCCGACAGTTATCTAATTATTATAAATTTATTTAAACTGCCTAATTTAATTATAGCTTAATATAAAGGCCAGCGTTTTAGTTCTTATTAAAACCTTATATTAAAATTATTTAATTAAAAAACCTAACTAAAGCTATATTTGCTATAAAAAGTTTTAAACTAATTAATAAGTCGCGTTTATAGCTAAAAGCTATTTAATAATACTTTTTATTTTATATTTTATTTTTAATAAATTAGTTTTTAATTTTAACTTTTAAAAAAAAAAAGCTATTTAATATTTTATAAAATTAATATAAAATTATGCTTTATTATACCGTTAAAATTAGCAGCACTAATATTAGTAACCGTGCTTATAAGAAATTTGCTTCTATATGCATTGCCAATGCTAGCCTTTTTTTATAAAGATATTCGCCATACTAAGTTTATTATAGCACCAGTTCATTTGTCTAAAAGCTATAAGCATTAAAGCTTAATTATTTATTATAAAAATAATGGACATACAGTTTATTTCGATTTTTTGCTAATAAATAAGTATAATAATTAAATATGCTTTAACTTTATATATTTATTAAAAGTTAAAAATTTAAATAAAATTACCGCTTAACAATAAAGTTAGAGCTTAAATTAAAAAAAAAACTAAACGTACAAATTATATATTATTAAAACAGCCTGCACATTTTTTTATAAATAAAGCTTATTAAATCTTTATTACTCGATTATATATTTAAAAAAGCTAAATCTGCCGTAAGTTTTTATAAAAACTATATTAGCAAACATATATTAATATATAAAAATTTATATAAATATAGCACATAATAAAAATATAATTATATTAAAAAAGGCTATATTTATAATAAATATATTTTTAAGCTTATTAAAACCTAGCAGTAAATAGCCGATCTTATTACGACTAGCGCTTAAAAAACATTTTTAAGCTTATGCTTTTAACTAGCTAGACATTTTAGCTTATATTTTTAGTCGGTTTGGCATTTCAGCTTATAATTTTAGCTAGCCAGGCGCATTAGGCTATATTTCCGTCCAGCCAGGCATATTAGGCCATAATTTTAGTCGGCCCAGCATTTATAAACCTTATATAAAAAAGTTTAACACTTTTAAACTTATAAAAGTCTTTAATTATATAATTTTAATTTTATTACTAGCTAGTAATAACTATTATTATTAACTTTAGTTTTTAATATATAAAAAATTAGTAAATTATTAGCAAGACAGTAATAAAAATCGGAATGCTGGAATATTAGCTTTTTTTTTTAAAAAGCTATTAATAACTTAGGACGAAATTTATATATATATATCCTGCTTAAATTTAGCTAGACTAGCTTATTTTATAGCATTTGCCCGTCGGCATAATATATTTAAAAAGGCTAAAACCCCGATATAACTCGCTATATATTTAAAGCCTAATAAACCTCTTTAGCAAGCTATTTTATAACTATAGCAAGCTTTTTTATAACTATAAAAATAAGCATAACCTTAATATATTATAAAATAGTATAAATAGTTCGATTAAAAGCTAGTAATATATTATTTTATTTCGCCTTAGCATAGCTATTTTTTTTAAACTATAACTAAATAACTAAGTAATTAAATAACTAAATAACTAAATAACTAAATAACTAAATAACTAAATAATTAAATAACTAAGTAACTAAGTAACTAAATAACTAAATGACTAAATAACTAATTAAATAATTAATTTATTTTTTAATTATTTTTATTATTTATACCATTTTAGTTAAAACTATTAAAACTAAAAATATTTTTTACACCTATATAAGCAGGATATAATACTATAGGTTATAAGAACGCCTTTGCTACCAGACTTTGCAGAATAAGTCGCATATATTAAGTCGCTGTACTACCGCGGCAGATCAAGCTAGGCCTTAAATAAAAGCTTATAGTTACCCGAATATATACGTTCAATCTACCTACCTCCTTTGTGCAGCCGCTCGAGTAAATAAGTAGCTATTTCCAGTTTAAAATCTGCTGCTATTTTTAATTTATAATTTGTTATTATATATAATCTGCAATTTATTGCCAATTTAGCTAGAATTTACTGCTACGTTTAACTATATATAGTATAGAATATACCTAGCCGCCAAGCCGTAGTGTTCTAGCTTAAAGGTACCGTTTTTCTAGCGTATAAAAATAATTTACAGCTATATATAATAAATATAGTAAGCAATATATATACTTTATTAAAATGCATACTATATACGTTGGTATATTTATATATTAATATAACATTCGACGCATAAACTGTGTATATATGCTTATATAAAAAAAGTTATTAGTAAATAAAAAATAAACTTTTTTAAGCTGTTTATATATATAATTAAATTTATTATGCTACCATTTTTTTTACCTGTTTATTTTATAATTTAGCACCTTTTTAAATAATATATATCTAATTATTAAAGTTAACTTTTTAGTTTTTATCTACTTTATATTAAATTAACTTTTATTAAATTATATATAAAAAATGCGTTTTATTATTATTAAAAAGGTTTTTTAAATATTATTTTTATACCTTTAAGCATACTTTTTATAAACTAAAATAATTATTATAATTTTTTTTATTAAAAATATATTATAATTAAACATTTTATTAATATAAACTAAACTATTTTTATTATTTATTTTAGCACCTTTGCCCGCCTTGCCCGCTTTGCCTGTCTTACCTGCGTCGCCCGCGTTGCCTACCTCGCTTATATTACCCGCCTTTATATTGCCGGCCTTTTTATTTATTTTTTACAGGTATATAGTATAAAAAACTTTATGCTATATATACTTTAATTTAGCTAAATAGTTAAATTTATTTTTTATAAGATCGAGCTTTCGTTTTTTTTTCCGCTTATTTTTTTACCGCTTTTTAATAAGCAATACTTATAATAAAAAGGTATTTAGTATTAAAAAAAAGATAAACTTAAAAGCAGTATTAATATAAATAGCTAAAAATGCTTATTTTTTATAAACGGCGTGCCTGCAATGCCGCAGAAGTCGCGGACTATAAGTTAGCTATATTACTACACTAATATAACAAAATAATGCTCTTTAAAGGTTTTACGCTAACTATTATTATAATAAAACCGGTTTTAAATATTTATTTTATTGTTTTAATAAGTTATTTTATTATAATATAATAAAATATAACTAATTAAAATTAAAAAAAAAAGCTTATATACTAAACTTTTTATTAATACCGTAAAATAACAAAGACTTAAACTACGGTGTAAACTTTCCTTATATCGAATTTAATATTAAAATATAATTAATAAAATTATATAAAGCAAATAAAACGACGTTTTATTAATAATAAAAAAAAACAATGCAGCTTAATATTATAGTGCGCAATATATTTAACACACTATTATTAAATATAGACAAGCAGACCCGAGCTTATTTAATAAAATTAGCATTTTATAAAAAGGCATAACTAACAGCTTTTACTCGACTTTTCTACGCTTAGGTCGCCTTAAAGGCCTGTCCACTATTAGAAATTAAATTAAGTTAAAAAAATAAAGCAGCTAGTATTAAAAAATACCTTTTTTAACCTTAAAATGGGACCGCTTTTTATATAAAGTCAGAGCTATATATAAAATCATATTAGCATTAGTTAATAGCATATAAAAATATATCTTACTATGCTATATACTTATATTAACACTACCTAGTGCTATTTTATTAGCAGATATACTTTTATAATTACTGCTTATGTTGCCTTATTAAACTTAATTAATACTATTTTTATTATTTTATTTATAAATAGGCGGCGTTCTAACGTACCTTTTAAACTATTTAAAAATAAAATAGCATTAATATTAATAAATTTAACGTTTACAGCTATAGCTAGTATTTTATTAGATAAAACAATAGTTAATTTGCTTTTAGCAGCCGAATAATTATCTGCCGGCGTAGAGCCTGTATTTTAAGACTGTATAAAACCTAGTCCCTTTGCTTAGGCTTTTATAAACATTCGTTTATTAAAATATCGAGTCTTGGTTAATAATATAACAGTAGCAAGGTTAACTTTAACCTTACTACTAGTAAAATTAAAAACTTTTAATTTTTTTTTAAAATATATAACATAGATAAAGCTATTAAAAACAGGCCTATATTTTTTATAGCTAGCCTTTCAAACAAATTCATCTTTAATCTAGCTAATAATAGTGCCCACGATATATACTAATTAGCTAGTAAATAAAGCTAGTTTATTTTAACTAATTAATATAAATTTAAAACGTTTTTTAAGCCTTTTATTAAAAAATAAAAAAATAACCGATTTAAAAGGTCTTTAAAAAAAACTAACATTTCTAGCGCTTTTGCTGCGCTAAAAAAAATATTTAATCTTTATAAAGATTTTTATTTTTAAAAACGGCGTTAATGCTATAAAATCTAAATCAAGCCTTTTTTAAGTTAGGATCTTATTTACCCTGCTAATAAATAAATAGGAAATACTTTAATCTATTATAGCAGCTAAGTTAGAGCATTTTAAATTAAACCTATTAATTATTAATATAAAAAAAACAGTCGACACTTATATATATACTTAAATCTGCTCTTAACGGGGAGTCATTACCTACTGCTATATAAAACTAAATTTAAAGTTTTTATTAAGGTTATTGCAAAAAAAAAAACCCTACAGGTAGTACAGGCCTTATATAAAAACGACGTTATTTTTATCTAGCTCTACAGCAAAGTTTTCCTAATAGTAGGCGGCAAATATAAAACTAAAGTTATTAATATATTTTAAAAAAAGTTCTTATTTAAACCTATTAAACAGAACTTTAGCTTTAGCAAAAAGCCATAGTGTTATATTATTATATTTAATTAACTAATTATCTTTAGCATACTATTACTACCTTTTTACCCTTAATATTAAGCTAATATAAAAAATTATTAATGTTCTATACCCTTTAACCTTAGCAAAAATAAAAAAAATAAATATAAGCGCAGTAAAAGCTATAAAAACAAATATAATAAAAAAATCAAAAAATACAAAGTAAATATTATCGAGCTATAAAAAAAAGTCAAAATAAAATAAAATAAAAAAAATATAAGTTATAATTATTATTTTTAACAAGCTATAAAAAAAAGTCAAACTAAAATAAAGTAAAAAAAATAAATTACTGCTTTAAACAAGCGATTATTAAAACTTTATATGTTGTTTATAGCATTTAAATAATTATTAAATAATCTTTGCTTATAGACCTCCTTAGTTTTTTAGCATTAAATATTTTTAATATATAATATTACATAGCTCTTTATAAAATCAATAGTTTTATAATAACTTTGCTAGCTTAAAAATTGCATAAAAGTTCTATATATTAAAATAAACCTTAGTTAGCAATTCGCTAGCTAAAAAATATAGTGTAAAATTAAAACTGTGCACATTTTCTTACACTATGCAATATATTAGCATAACCGAATAGCTTTTATAAAGTAATAAAATACAACCTTTAATAGTTTTTTAATTTTTTTTTTAATTTGCTAATAATATAATTAATAAATATGCCAGCAATTAAAGGCTAAATATTTAATGCCTAACTTTTTATAGGTGTAAAGCACATAATATAAGCATTTTATACTGTCTATCTTAGTAGGTTTTTTATATGTTATATAAAGGTGTTAAATAAAACAGGCTTATATTGCTTATAAGTTATAATAAATATACCTTTTTGTTTAAAATAAAAAATTAGCTATAATTATATATAAAATATTAAAATTATATAATTAGTATATATAAAATATATATTATATAAAAAGTTTAATACATTATATATAAAACCTTAAATAAAAGCTTTATATTTAGTATTTTAAACTATCTTTTTAATATAGCACTTAATCTGCAGCAATTAAAAAAAACTCGACCTTAGATATTATTATAATTAAGCCGTAGTGCTAAAATAACTTAGCAACTAATTTTTTTTGCTAATATCGATTTATTAAAAACGTCCTAGTTATTTTTCTATATTTTAATATTCTAAGTATATATACCTCTCGCTTTATATTTTTTTGCTAATATTAATATATTAAAAATATATGCCACCTTTACTTTATTAACTTAATATTAAATTAGTGGTCACTATAGAAAACTCGCTTTTAGGCATTATTATAATTAAGCCTTAGTGCTAAAATGACCTTGCAGCCAACCTATACTTTAAAATTTAAAGCATATACACTTTTTACTCTGCAGCTAGCTGTTAATGTTAATATATTAAAAATGTAGCGGTTGCCTTTTACTATAAGCAGGCTTTACTTTTTTTTAAATAGCTTTATGCTGTTACTTTTGTATATAAAAGCTTTGTTCGCTTTAATATTATTACTATAGTTTTTTCTAAAAACCTAAAATAATATATTAAATATTAGTAGTGCTAACAGTACTAACAGTAAAAGTAACTATATAACCGGCAATATTAATAATACTAATAATATTAATAATACTGATAATATTAACAATATTAATAAAAGCAACAGAGGCAGTATAGCATAGACCACAGAGCTAAAATTTGCTTTAATATTACTGCTAACACTATTATTGCAGGCAAGGTTATCTTTAGAACTAGCTCTGCTGTTATTTTTTTTATTAATAATTTAAAGCGGTAGATTATATATTTTTAATTAAAAAAATAGCGGTGTAAAAAATAAAGCTAAAAAGTACTTAAATATAGCAGACTAGCGTTATATATTTAAAGTATAAAATTTAAATACTAAAAAGTTTTTTAATTTTATTATTAATAAACAGAAGGCGGCATATATATCGCGGTTTTAAGCTAAAACTTAAAACTTTAACCTATTATTATTTAATTAGTGTTAGCTATATTAAGTCTAAACACTAAAAAATAATATAATAATTTTTTTTATTATAAAGTTTTTAAAAAAATTTAAAGCTAAATTATAAAAATTACTATTAAATATTAATAAAAATAGCCTTTATTGCCTCAACTATATAAAATGTTTTATACCGGACAAAAAAATACTTATTTATAAGTCATGCTATAATAATATTATTAAATATAATAAACTTTTAGCCTGCTATTAATTAGATATGCTATAAATACTATATAATTATTTTTAGCTAAAAAAGATCGATATTTTATAGCTGTTTAAAAAACGATTTTTTACTATCGGCGTCGCATTTGGCCATATTATAAAGTTTTTTTTCGATTTTAAAAATAACTATTTAGCAAACTTATTATATTATAAAGTAACCGGTTATATATTTGTGTTTATAAACAATATTTACTTAGTTATAAATATATTTTTTCGGCTAATATAAAATATAAAAAGCGAAATTAAAATTATTTAAGTTAGGTTTAATATATTTTAAAAAAAGGATATATTGCTACACTTTAAGCTTTATAAAACGGTTATAAAAAAGGCATTTTTTTAGCTTTGGGCTAATAACTATTTATATATAAAAATTTAAAAGAATACCAAATTTTAAAATATATAAAAAGATAAAAAAAACATAATCCTACCGGCTATATTTAAAAGTATTATTATTATACCAAATGTAGCAGTAAAAACAGCCAAGCGTTTTAGGTATGCCTTTTTAAATAATAACCTACCACTTATATATAGCTTATTAACATTTTCCCTAATATAATATACCCTTAATAATAGCAGATATTATATATCTGCACTGTCTATAGTTAAAGATCTGCTAAAACATAATATTATAAATAATAAAAAAGCATAAAGCAATTTTAATTTGCTAGCTAATAATATTAGCAATATTACCTTTTAAAATTATTTTATTTTAGCTCTTTAGCTGCCCGGTTATAACGACCTTTTTATCAATAGCGGGACTAACTTAGTTATAATATTAACATTATCGGGCTTTTTTCTACAAAACTAAAAAAATGCTATTAATATCTAAAAAGTTTAGTTTATTTAAGCAAGCATTTAAAAAAAACTATACGTCTAAGTTACGTTTAGTAACGAGTTTTTAGATATTTAAAACTTAAACTATTTTATAGCTACTTTTATTAAAATTTTTTTATATAAATAGGGAAAGCTAGCTAGTATAACAGCTGCTTGCTTTATAAACTAAGATAAAAAGAATAAGCATAATTTTAAGCTAAGCATATAAATACTTACTGCTATATATATAAAACAAATTGCATATTAACGGTCTATTTAAATAGGCTTTTATAAAGCTGTGGCAGCATGGCGGCCATATTATAACTTATTTTGTTTTTTTATTCCTTATATTTAATTATATTATCTAAAATAATAGTGTATAAATAAGTTTTATTTATGCTAGCAAATAAGTATTTAAAAAACTTAAAAATATTTATATATTACTATCGAAAAAAAAATTATAAAATGCTGCTTTTAAAATATAAATATATAAGCTTTTTAATAACTTTTAAATAAAGGATTTACTGTAAAAAATATTAATATATAGCCGTTAGCAACCTTTTTTAAATAAAAAAAAAACTATATAATAATATAAAATTAAAAGCATGATTGTGCGCTACAGCATGCTTATAATATGGTTTATTATAAATTTAAATGATTTAATATTACTTATATATATTAAAATGGGTAAAAAGCTATATAGATTATTTTATTATGCAAGACAGTTAAAGCAATTAAATATTTATATTTAAAAAGCACTATTTTAAACTAAAAAAAAGGTTATTTAAAATCTGGTAATTATAGTATAATAGTTCTATTATTATATTAAAGCTTTTTTTATAAAAATTATTAACGTTAAGTCCGGCAATAGCTTATTTAGCCCGGTTAACTAATATTTTAGCTATATTAAAACGAACGGCCGCGGGGCGTTCTATCTATACGGTGTTATGTGGTACTTTGGCAATATTAGCATTAATTAACTAATTATTACTATTTAAAAAAACGACGACCTAATAAAAGTAGCACGGTTATTATAATGGGTAAATAAACACTTTTGTAAAGAAATTAATAAAAATATGGCTACCTAGCAGGTTTAAAAAGGGCATAAATAGAAATAGCTTTATAAAAACTTTCTGCTGTTAAAAAATAATATAGCAAAAAAATAAGAAAAAAAAGCCTATTTTATTGCTTTAAAGGCTTAAAAGCATAAGTGCACGCCCACTTGCCGAAAATATGCGGCTATAAAAGCTAAAAAATATAGATTTAAAACTTAGTGTTAGTTTAGGTGGCTATAGGCCTTAGTACCTTATATATACATTAGCAACAATAAAATCTTTTATATTAAGCGGAATATTTATAATTATAGTCGATTTAATAAGGTAATAGCGGCGGCTTTTTAGCATAATTACGACTTTGCTTTAATTTTTATTAAATTTTAGATTTTGTTGATTATATATTATATTATAAACTATGCTACCAAGCTAAAAGCGCTAATATACCAGCGGCTTATGCTAATTGCTACATATTTTAACTTTTTAAAGCAAAAACCCTAGTTTATCGATTAAATAAAGCTAAACTTAATAATTAAAAGCTTTATTATTAAAGTTTTAAATAAAATATTTTTAAAACGAAAACTTTTATTTATTAATATTATAAACTTTTTATTTAAATATAATATATATTATTTTTTATAAATAATATAAAACTAAATTTATATTTTGACATTATATTAAACGATTATAAAAACTTGGCCGGGCTTAAAAGCTTAGACAGCTAAATTAGGCAATAAAACACTGTAAAACTGGCTTTATAATAAAGCATATACTTTTAAACTTATATAAAGCATCCGTTTAACTATTTTCTAAGCATATAATACAAAAGGTCTGCAGTTATAAAATTTATATCTATATAATTATATGTTTTATATTCAAACAGTAATAAAACTAAATAAAAGCAAATGGACTTTAAAATATTGCTTATTTAATAATATATAAAATAGCAGCCAGTTTTGCTAACAGGTTATAAATTTAATATTATCTACTGTCTTTTTAATTAATAGCATATTTTCTATAAACGGACAAAACGATATCTTATATATACAGTCCTATATAGTTAAGCTTAGCTTGTTTATATTTTAAAATCGCTTTAAAACTAGCAATATAAAGCTTAAAATATTATAAAAGCAAATAAAAAAATATTGCTTTAATAAGTTATAGTTTATTTGCTTTAACTTCGACTTACTTTATAAATCGAAAAAAAATATAAAGCGGGACACTAAATAATAAGGCATTAAAATAAACTATAATAATAAAATCGATAATTTTAATTTTAAAATTAGTAAAGATTACCTTTTGGCTAAAAAAAAAGAGGCAGCGGACGACCTTTTATATTGCGATGAGCTATATATGTTTTTAAACGGCCTAGCGGCCTAGCTAGACGGATCGCAAAAAAGGGAATTCTTTATTTTTAAAAAAGCAGATAATATAATATATAGCTCTTGCTATATATTATGCTCTAAGATTGCAAACTATTTTATATTAAAAAAGTTAACAATATACTATAATATAGTTGCAGTATTATAAGCAAAAGATTTAAAACGCTTAGGCTTTTAAATAAAACTGCTAAAAAGATTAATAATATAGTAAAACGAAGAGGTTTTAGCATTAAATAAAAAAATTTTTTGCAAAGTTAGAGGTAATAACGACTATAAAAATGCTATAAATAATATAAGCAGTTTTAACATGCTGGCACAAAATGACGACGAACTACTTAGACTAAACCACAATTTTATTATAATATAACGAAATATTTAACCGCGCTATTATAGTTAACCGCATATTTTAACACAAATTAACATTTTAATTAGCCCTAATATTATATAGTTTTATATTAGCAAAATGATTATAACAAAATATAGATTAAATAAAAAATAAGCTGTTGTATTTAATATAGTACTAAAATATTTAAATAAAGTCAGCTAATATAAAAATAATTATAAAAAGACTGATAATATTAGCAATAAGCAAAAAAATGCTATTATTTTATATTTATAATTAAAGCTTTATTTATTAAGCGAAAGAGAAATAAAGAAAAGCTATATAATTAATGCCCTAGTAGCAGCCTTAAAACTAAAAAGAAAACAAAGCAGTATTTGTTTTATAGCTACGTCCGGTTCTGCAAAGGCTAACATTAGCAAAACTATAGTATATTTTATATTAAAATTTAAACCTACAGACCTAAAAAAAAATAAAAGCTTTTTAAAAACAAAATATTAGGGCTGGCAGGCAACCGATATACTAGTTATTAATAAATACAGCATAATATTTAAAGCCGACTTATATAAAGTAAATTAGCAGCTATAAAAAGCTTAAAAATAAAAAGACCTTAGCTTTAATAGTATGCTAATTATTATTTTATGCAGCGATTTTTATTAGTTTAAGCTAGTTATTAAAATATTTATACTATACTTTAATAAATTAATTATTTAAAAAAAATTTATAATAATTAAAAAGCATTTTTAACTACTAAGCGGTACATTTTTTAATAAGCATTACTTAGGCTATACGCTATAGTGCGAGTTTACTACAATTATAATATTAAATAAATAAATATAAACAAAAAATACTATATATGCCGACCTGTTTAAATAACTCTGAGCTAGCATTTAAATTAAAAAAAATTATAATATATTAAATATTAAAATAGTTAGCAGTTTTAATATTATATTAAATAAAACAGCTAAAGCTATTATACCTTTAAATATAATAAAATATAATTTAAACTTTTAAGCAGCTTTTATATTTGCTAAGCTATATAAGCAGCTATTATTTATTTTTTTATTAAAGCATAAGCTAAAAAAAAGTATATAAAAATAAAAAGCGTTTAAAAAGGCATACTTAATTATAGACTGTAGTAACGTTAAAATACCCCTTTATATCTTAGTTACGCATAGAATGCCGGTTGCTATAACTAATAATATATATTAAAAGCTTAAGATAATAAACAGCGCAGACTATATAATTAAAGGATTTTTTTTTAATTTTAACGTTTATATTTATAAGTTAAAACCCGGGGTATTTGTTATTACTAAGCCGCTGCTTATGCTTTTTATATTTTCGCCAATAATAAAATATATTAAGCTAACTAATCTGCCGTAAAGTGTACTGCTAATAGTACCAAAAAAAATGTATAGTTTATTCCGCACTTAAGCATTTATTAAAAAAGGTTTTTAGTTAACCTTTACGTTTGCTATAACAGAGTATAAAGCATAAAAATAAACGTATAATAAAGCATTTTTAAAGCTAGGTGGAAAAAAAGGTATAAAGGCGGGCTTTATTAGTACGTATATATAACTATTACGACTAATAAGGTTTAATAAGCTTAATTTATTTAGTTTTATTAATTTAAAGCATTATTTAAATCTTTATTTTTTATTTTATATGCAGAATATAATAAGCAGGTTAGCTAGGCTAAATAAAAAAATAATAAATAGATACTAGGCTAAAATAAATAATTAGTTATATTATTATAGTAGATTAAATAAAGCAAATCGTTTGTTTTATAAATAATATTATATTTAAAGTTTAAAAAGCGCTAAAGCTTAATAATTATTTTATATATTATAGTTTATTTTATTATAAACTAAAAATGATTGCTAGCTAGTGTGCTATAACCAACGTGTAATTGGTAGTGTAAGCTAGGGCTACCTGCCTAAGAATAAGCAGGGATTAAACTTATGCCTACTATATTCTAGTTATCTAGTTAAAATTTTAGGTTTTTTTTAGCGGTTTTATAAATTATAAAAAGCGGTTTTATTTAAAAAAGCCTTTTAAAATATATACTAAAATTTTATTTTTTTTATTTAAACTATTATTTTTTATTTGTTTAGTAGTTATCCTTTATTCTCTGGCTGTTATGCTAACGTTTTATTTTTTAGCTATTATTTTGTTTTTGCTTTATTTTATTTTGTGCTGTCGCACTTTAAAGTTCTTTTTTTTTAATAGGCCTTTTAGTAAAAAAAGTAAGCCTTTTTTTTTATAGTATTTTTAAAATCTCTTTTTTTTTTTATTTATTTTATTAATTTATTTTTAATTTGGTTGCGATTAGATATAGTCTTATACTGCTAGTACTAATAATATTTCCTTTAGGTTGTTAAGCTTAGGTTTATTATTATATATTTATTATAAAAATGCTGGTATAATGTTTTTTTAAATTATTTTTTGCCTGGCCTATTTTATTATTACCGCTGTTATTACCTATTTTTTTAGCTAAAACAGGCTTTTATTAAAAAGCTAGCCGACTTTTAGTAAGTATAAATAGCCAATGCTTAGTATAAAGTTTATCTCGATCTTTTTAAATAAAAAAGCTAGGTTAATTATTAATCGTTATAGGTAGGTCGTTTGTATATATTATATTGCTAGGTCTAGCATTTTATTGCTTATTATTTTAAATATTTGGTATAAAGTCTTATACTTTAAAATGCACTTATTAGTCTAATATTTTTTTATTAGGTTTTTATATACTATTTTTTTCTATTAATCTTTTTTTACTGTATAGTTTATATTACTGCAGTACCTGTTTATATAAAACAGGCCTGTATATACTAAATTTATAACTTTTTAATTGTAATATTTTTTTAAAAATATTATTGCTTATGCTTAAAATTGCTATATTTTATAGGTTTAGAATAGTAAGCCTTTATATATCGCTATATATAAGTTCCTACTATCGCCGGCTTTTTATTCCGTGTTGTTTAGGTTGTTTTAGTCGTTTTTATTGTCAACTGGTATGCTTTTTTAATGCTATGCCATTATAAAAAATAAGTAAAAAAATAGTAGCTATAAACTGTATAAAGTGCAATAAGTTTTAATTTATTTAGTCGTTTTAAAAATAATAAAGGTAAAAATAGTAATAATTAAGTTTATTTTACTATTGCTAAAAACGTGACTTTTCCGTCTATACTTTTATAAATTTATTAATTAGCTTTAAGCTTATTGTCTGCTTTTTTTTTGCTTTTTTTTTTTTTTTAGTGCTTATAATTATAATTTTTTTTTTTATTTTTTTTTTTAGTTTATTTTTTTTTTTTTAATCTAAAGCTGGATAGGTGGCCGGGATATATACTAAAGCCTTTAGTAGTACTATAGTTTTTTCGGTTTTTATCCCTAGGCTAGCCGGAACATTGTTTGGTTATAAGTTTTATTTTTATATAGCTTGTTAAAGGCTGCAGCTTTGTCCTTTAATATGCTTTTTTTTATTATGTTTTTATAGTATGTAGCTGTAGCTATTATTTTTTAATACTTATTTTTAGCATTAAATAAGTTTAATAGATATGCTTTTTAAAAGCTTTAAATAAGACAGTATATAATTATTATTTATTTATAATATAATAAGCTTTTATATAAGCTAGTTAGCAAAATTGCTTTTAATTTTGCTTTATTTTTTAGTTTAAGCAGGCATAGGCTTTATGCCCTCTTTTTTAAAGTGTTTAGGTCTTATAGCTTTATAATTTTATATAAATAGCCTTATATTTTTTTTGCTTTATTTTATATATACTATATAATAATATAGTCTATTTATATATGCTGTACCGTTATATTTTTTTTATTAATACTGCAGCGTTATTTTTTTAAGTTTATTTATCTAATAGTTATTTAAAAAAAATATATTAAAAAAAAGTTTAAATATATTATATTAGTTAGCTTAAATTTTAGCTACTTAATATAATAATTATATAGCATACTATATATAATATAAGCATAGCTATATATACGCCAATTTATAATATAAAATATTAAAAAATTAATAGCTATAGCTTTTTAAGCTTTTTTTAATATTATATTATTATTAATCTGCTTTTTATTAGATATTTTAATTTATTAATACCTGCGCTTTAAATTTTTAATAATAATATAGGTCTTAATATTTTAATTTTTCTCTTTTGCCTTAGTCTTTATATATTATAGCTATACACAATTTAAAGCTGCCTGCTAAGCTTTAACTACTAAAAATGCTTTAGCAAAAAATATCGGGTTTAAGTTTAAAATTAAAGTATTAGCAATATACTAAAGCTAAAATAAAATATTTTTTATTAAAATTTAGGCACCAGCGCAGGCATGCAATGCAGAAATAATAATATTAACAGTATAAAACCACTTTTTAATATAATTAATTATAATTAAACCTATTTTTTAGCTAAATATATTTAAAACGTTTAATATATAAACAGGCTATTTATAATATAGCATATTAAATATATAATAGACGTATTAATATTAAACCTTATATTATATAAACTGTTAATATAAATTTAAAAGTTTTAGTTTAAAAATATAATAATATTAAATAGCTTTATTAAAAATGCTTTTTTAAAGCTTTTAAAAGTTAAGGCAGGGTATCTAGACGGCCGTGTCTTTATTATTAAAGATATGCTTTTTATTATAACCTGCATATCTAGCGACAATATAAACCTATATAATTATAAGCTATTAAAAAAAAATAGCTAGGCTAATAAAATTTATAATAATGCAGCTATTTAAAAAAAAAAGACGGTTCGAAAGGTTTTTAGGCATAACAGCAGTACAAAGGCGGCGTTAAAAAATAAAAAAATGCTAAAAACAATAGCTACAGTAAATAAATGTTAAAAAAAGTTATAGATTTTAAAATATATAAGTTTTTTTTAAGCGGTATAAACTTTAAAATATTTATTTATTAAATTATTTATAAAAAAAAATTATAATAAGTATAAATAAAAGGCAGGGCTATATAGGCAAGCAGATACGCTATATATATATATATAAATAATACCTACTATTTATTAAAGTCCGACCCTCCTTATTTTTCAGCGGCGCAATAACTATTTAGAATATTATTTCCGCTTTTTAATTAGCCGCTCGGTTTTTTAGCGGTCGCAAGCTTCTAACTTAGTCTAAGTCCTGCTATTTCGTCGGAATTATTACTATTTTAATTAGTATAATACTACGCTAAAAAGCGCTGGTCATATTAAAACCACTTTATTTATATTAAATATTATATAATAAAGTAAGCTTATTAACAAAAAGGTTATTAATAAACTAGTCGCTAAATACGGTTTAAACCGAATATTAATTTATATTTATATTATTTAGCTTAATTAAAAATGCCTTAGGCGTTTTATTTAATTTGGTATTATTTTAAGCTATACTATTTTTTATTTTTTTAAATATATTTATAAATTTTATAATATATAAAAAAAAAAAAAAAACGTTTTAAGTTATATTTAATGTTTTTAATATCGTTAAATTATTGCTAACTATTTATTAAAAAATTTATAAAATTTTTTTAATCATTAAAATAAAAATTATAAAATAAACTTAAATAATAAATACGCAGTTTTTTTTTTTAGTAGCAAAAAACTCGAATTTTTTATTTTTTTTGCCAAGTTACTAAACTTTTTTAATATTTAGCACATTATTTAGCAATAAGTAACGCTTAATAAAAGCTATATTAAAATAATTTAAATCATAAGCATAAAATTAAGCGGTATTTAAAACGAAATCGGGAAATAATCAAAAAGTAATCGAGGTAAAAGCGCAGTAAAAAAAGATCGATATAAATTTAAACGAAAAAAAAGTCGCAATAATTATAATTATATAATAAAAAAATATTATAATAATAAAGCGATAAAAAAAAATCGAGTAGCAAATAAATATAAAAAACGCACTTTTTCAACGCTCGCATTAAGCGTGGCGCAAATAAACTAATAATTATAAATATTATAATTTAATGCTATAATTAAAAAGATTTAAAATATTATTATAATAAAAAAATTAAAAAATATATAATATATAAGCTTAAAAAAGCTAAAAAATAAAAAGCAAGCTACGGCGTTATTTATAAATAATTATTTAAACTAATATATTTTATTATAAATATTATAATTAAGTTAATAAAAGTTAGTCGGTTAGTTATAGCGCCTACTATTAAATTAAAGCTTTAAAAAATGCTTTAGCTTTATAAATTTTTATCCGCCTAAACTACTATTATTTATAAGCTAAACAAAAGTAATTACTAACTTTATTAGCGAGTTAACTGCCAAAAAAAATAAAGCGCTAGCAGGGCGGCATTGCGAATAAAATGCTTTAAAGGCCGCGCAAGCCGCTGCAAAAGCTATATAGATCGTATTAAATATATATAAAAAAAGCGATAAAAACAGCGGCGATAGCTTTAAAAGTAATAGCGAGGGCTTCGAAAAGGAGAAAGGCTTTAAAAATAACAGCAAAAGCTTTAAAAAAAAAAAAAGGCTTTAAAAATAACAGCAAAAGCTTTAAAAAAAAAAAAAGCTTTAAAAATAATAATAAAAGCTTTAATAAAAAGGACGAAGGCTTTAAAAATAACGGCTACAAAATGCCTAGTAATTAAAATAGTTAACTTTATATAAAATAAGGCAATAAAATTAATTTAAAAATAGATTTAATAAAGTAAAAGATTAAATAATATAAGTAGTGGTAAGAAAGTTAATAAGGTAGGTCAGTTAGGTGGGTTAAATAAATAAAAAAAAAAAATAAAAAAAGTAAAGTAAATAGAATATTTAAATATAACAGCTATTTAGTTACTAAAAAAATTAAATTAATATAATTTAAAAGTATATAAAATTTAATATAATTTATATAAAAAAGTAAATATGCTAAAATTTATCGAATTATTAACCGTTTTATTAATAAAGTACCAATATATAATAAATAGCTTAGCCGCTTTTACCTAGCGGTTATATAAGAGACGAGCCCTATACAAGCTACTAACAGGCTTAGCCACTAACAGTATATATTTAACACCTGTTTAACACCTGCACTAGCCGTTCTAAGGTTAGCCTTTAAAAACAAAGGCTTTTTTTGCACCTAGTTTAAAAGGGCCTCTAGTCCGCTGCAGATTCTATAGTAAGAAAAATTTCTTATTTAAACCTAGTCATTATTACTTATTTAAAAAAAAAAAATCTATATTAAAAAGGTAGATACTGCAGGTACTTAGGTATAACAGTACATAAGTACCAGCATATTTATACCCTCCGCCCCACTTTATTTAGCCCTTAGGGCCTTTAATTAGCTAAATTATATTTAGCCTTTTTTTTTATTACTATAGTCATAGCAGCATAGCCAAAGTAAAGGCAGTTTTTTGCTGCCTTTCCTACGATGCACCAGGTTAACTATAATACACTCGATTGACTACAATACACCTAATTAACTATAATGCACCTAATTAACTATAATACACCTGCTTTGCCATAATACACTAGATTTAATGCCATATGCTAGATTTTATATAATATACTAAGTTAACTGCTATATATTAAATTAACAGTTAAATTAGTTATTAAACAGTAAACTAACTAACTAAATTAACTAATAGATTATATAATAAGAGATTCTATCTGCCTAACCGCTAGTCTACCTAGGTATAAAAATATTTAAGTATAAAGCTACTAGATTAACTAATAAATTATATAGTAAAAAATTCTATTTTCCTAACCGCTAATCTACCTAGGTATAAAGGTACTTAGGTATAAAGCTACTAAATTAACTAACAGATTATATAGTAAAAAATTCTATTTTTCTAACCGCTAATCTACCTAGGTACAAAAGTACTTAGGTATAAAGCTACTGGATTAACTGACGGATTATATAATAAAAAATTCTATCTTTTTAACCGCTAATCTACCTAGGTATAAAGGTACTTAGATATAAAGCTACCTAAGTGCAGTCTTTTAGTTTAAACTTTTTTTATATAATAAAATATTAGCAAATACTGCAAAGGTTATTAAGTTATCGGCGTCCAGCTAAAATATTATTAACGTTTTTTAAAAGCGGACTATCTGCTTTATAAAACTTTTTTATTAGTATAGCATTTTTTAAACCTATTTTATAATAAAAGCATTTTAAATGGCAAGGTCGCTATAGTGTAAATATTATTTTTAAAGCTTTAATAAATAATTCTTAAGCTTTAATAGCACTAATTTTTATTATTTTAAAAAATATATAAAATATTTTAGTATAGCATATATAGCGCTAATTTATAAGCTACCGCTTGCACTAGCCGTTTTATGCTTAGCTTATTAATGCTAAAGGCACTTTTTTAACGCTTGCATTAAGCGTAGAGCTAAAAAACTAATAATTATATATGTTATAATCTAATGCTATAATTAAAACTAAAAATATTTATTAATACTTATAATTGCCAGTCTTTTATAACCGATGCATTGCCTAGGCAAAGGCAGCAAGCCTTTATAATAAAAATAAAAATAATTAAAGCTATATATAAATATTAATAAAAAAACAGTTTAAAGCTTTAATTAAATACTAATTTTATTTAATAAACTAAAGATTTATTTAGCTATAATTAGTATTTAGTTTAAGCTTTAGACTATTTTTCTGCTAATATTTATATATAGCTTTAATTATTTTTATTTTTATTATAAAGGCTTGCTGCCTTTGCCCAGGCAATATATTAGTTATAAAAAATTAGCAATTATAGATATTACGGTCTAATATT
Source organism: Nemania sp. NC0429 (assembly GCA_022578495.1). Taxonomy (NCBI): domain Eukaryota; kingdom Fungi; phylum Ascomycota; class Sordariomycetes; order Xylariales; family Xylariaceae; genus Nemania; species Nemania sp. NC0429. Next base: position 445,082 of record MU392172.1, on the reverse strand, counting down.
ATAATTAAAGCTATAAAATAAAAAGCAGTTTTTTTAAAAGTAAAAGATTTTGCTAAGCGGTATAAGCCTGCGCTAGTCGCTTTAAGCTTAGCTTATTAACACTAAAGGCACTTTTTTAACGCTTGCTATAAAATAAAAAGCAGTTACTTTAAAAATAAAAAAAAAAAAAGCTTTTTTTATTTTATAGTACGCTAATGCTAATTTTAAAAAAAAAAGCTTATATAAATTTCGTTAAACTCGACGCGCGGGCTATTATATCCTAATTATTAGCCATATTATTTAAAAATTAAAAAATACTTTAGCTATAGTTAATAATCTAATTTATACAGCGCTTTTGCTAATAATATTACATTTTTTATAAACTTTTTTAAAATTAGTCGACCTTTAAATATAAGCTATATTGGCACAGTCTTGCCTGCTTTTTTTAATTTAATATCCTGCCGCTAACTATTATTCTTTTTTTATAACCGCCTGTCTTTTATATAATTATATATATTTTTTTGCCGATATAACAATATCTTTTTAATAATTATTTCAGCTGCAATATATTTATAATAGAGTAGCAGGGCTATACCTACATTATATGCACTAATAAAATTTATTATTTAAATATTAAACTACCGTTTAATTAAATATTATATATACTGCTTTACCATATATATTACAGCTAAAATAGTTATTAAAAAAATATTTATTAAAATTCTGCAGCGGCTACACAATAAATATAGTTAGCAGTTTTTTTATATTTTAAATTTTTATATAAATTACTAGTTAAAAAATATAATAATTTTTACAGCAGCTATATAACAAGTACAGTTAGCAGTTTTTTTTAATATATTTTAAATCTTTATATAAATTGCTAGTCAAAAAATATAATAATTTTTATAGCGGCTATATAATAAATATAGTTAGCAGTTTTTTTATATTTTAAATCTTTATATAAATTGCTAGTCAAAAAATATAACAGTTTAAGGCATTATAAACTATATGCTTTATATAATATTAACAAAAGCGACGCTAAATTTAAAAGCAGTTGCTTTAAAAATAAGAGGGTTTTTTAAGCGCTGTACGTCATGCGCTAGCCGCCTTAAGCTTAGCCTGTTAATATTAAAAGCGGTGCTGCAGTTATATAAATAGCAGTTAATTAGTTAGTTTTAGCGCTTACGCTAGCCGCTTTAGGCTTAGCCTATTAACGCTAAAGGCACTTTTTAACGTTCGCTATAGGTAGATTAAAAAGCAGTTGCTTTAAAGGTAAGAAAAAAAAGAGTTAGCGCGCGGGCTATTACATCTTAATTATTAATTTAACCAAAAATAAAAACAAACAAAAAAAAATATTTAAATATAAAAGCTATATAATCTAAAAATTAAAAAATATTTTAGCTACAGTTAATAAGCTTTTATTAGCCGCTAGCCACCTACTTATTTATAAAAAGGTCTGCCGGGCGCTCTACATTATATGCTAGCCGCTTTAGGCTTAGCCTGTTAACGCTAAAAGCACCTTTTTAACGCTTGCATTAAACGTATAATTAAACGTACGGCCAAAAGACTGGCAATTGTAGGTATAACAGTCCAGTGCTATAGTTAAAGCTATAAAATAAAAAGCAGTTACTTTAAAAATAAAAAAAAAAGCAAAAAAAAATATTTAAATATAAAAGCTATATAATTTAAAAATTAGAGAGTACTTTAGCTATAGTTAATAACCTAACTTATACAGCGCTTTTGCTAATAATATCGCATTTTTTATAAATTTTTTTAAAATTAACTTTTAATTAATTAACAACAGTAAAAAAATGCTTAAAAAATCGAAAATAAAAAAATGCTAGTCTAGCGCTAGAAATACTATTAGTACTAGCGTATGCGCTCGATAATAATAAAGAAATGCTAGTCTAGCGCTAAAAATATTATTAGTACTAGCGTACGCGCTTAATAATAATAAGGTTTTATAATAATGCTGTTATATATTTTAAATTAATTAATATTATAAACAGCTATTTTTAAGTTATTAATAATGTCGCATTTTTTATAAACTTTTTTAAAATTAACTTTTAATTAATTAATAATAGTAAAAAAACGCTTAAAAAATTAAAAATAAAGAAATGCTAGTCTAGCGCTGGAAATATTACTAGTACTAGCATACGCGCTCGATAATAATAAAGGAATGCTAGTCCAACACTAAAAACATTATTAGTACTAACATATACGCTTAATAATAATAAGGTCTTATAACAATACTATTATATATTTTAAATTAACCGATATTATAAATAGCCACTTCTAAGTTGCTAATAATATTGCATTTTTTATAAACTTTTTTAAAGTTAACCCTTAGTTAATTAGCAACAGTAAAAAAACGCTTAAAAAATTAAAAATAAAAAAATGCTGGTCTAGCGCTAAAAACACTACTAGTACTAGCGTACACACTCGATAATAAGGTCTTATAATATATTTATAGTAGAATAGCGGGGCTATACTTATATTATATGCACTAATAAAATTTATTATTTTAAAATTAAACTACTGTTTAATTAAATATTATATATGCTGTTTTACTATATATTATAGCTAAAATTAGCTTTGCGGCAAAATAGTATACAAAAAGTGCTAACGGAGCGGTTATAAAGTAAATCAGTACTAATTAAACAAAATAAAACCTCGTTATTATTATTTATAACTTTAATATATTAATACATACAGTAAACTTTTTAAACAAACAGTTATAATAGCAGACTTAAAAAAATAAAAAATTTTGCTAAGCGGTATATATTATGCACTAGCCGCTTTAAGCTTAGCCTATTAATACAGAGTGCAGTCTATTTGGTGTGTTAGAGTTGCGGTTAATAAAAATCGGTTGGTCGGGTCTAGCGCTTATACTAGCCGTTCTAGGGTTAGCCTTTAAAAACGAAGGCTCTTTTTGCACCTAGTTTGAAAGAGCCTCTAGTTAATGTTTAGATTAAATTTATAAATTATAAGTTGTTTATAACACTATAATAGCATATGCAGCAGTAAATATTTGTTAATATTTATTATATAAACAGCTTTTTATATATTCTAAATGTTTAATATATTGGCTGGTATATTATAATTTTTTATACCTGCTGGGGGAAAAAAATAATTAATATACGGTCTGCCAGACACTACGTTTACCTAGTTAGGTTGATTGCGTATATAATACGAATTTTATTTATTAATAAACTCTGTAACAGCTTTTTAAACTGCAAGCATATAAATAGTTAAAAAAGCTATTTGATTTAATATATAATTTTTTATAAAGCTTGCTTTTTAAATTAAACTTTTAAACGTTTGCTAAATTTAAAGTTAGCAAATAATATATAATAAATAAAGAATATGTACCCGCTAATAACTTAGTTTTTTTTGCTATAGCTGTGCCCAAAGTGATTTAATTTGTATATTTTTAATACTACGCCTATAAAAAAACGTATTAAAAAATATTAGTTTTTTTCTATTTTTTTATACACGTGTAAAAAAAACAAGCTAAAAGTGAGCGGCCGAAAGCAGAGAGACTTCGGTGCTATAATTAGCGCGTATAACTTATAAAATTTATTTTAGCTTTTTAATAGTATGTAAATACTATATAAAGGTGCTAATAGCAGTCGATTTATAGTGTTTAACGTATATTTAAAAAATATAGCGGGAGTATATATCTATAGCGCTATAAATTTATATTCTTTATTTTAACAGCTTATTATATTTATTAATTAATTATATTTAGTTTAGGCTATTAATAATAAGCTCGCTTTTTTTACGCTGGCGGTTAAATCGGCGACATTCTGTTTTATCCGACAAAAGTTTTTAATAAATTATAAATAAAGTATTTTTAAATTAAATTAATAAAGCTTTAAAAATTATATAATAAGGTTTATTATACCAAGCAACATTTTTTTTACGCTTTTTAATACGTTTATATAAAAGTTTAGCTTTTAGTTTTTATATATTATTATTTATTTTTAAGTTATTAATAATAAGCTAGTATATATGCTATATTTGCTTTTTATACTCTGTTTTTGTAGCTATATAACGTTATATACCAAATTTTAAACGAAAGCGTTAAACTTGTTTTATTATAAGATTATATTTTAATATATTAATAATATGTACGATTTTGCTATTAGTAGCATGTTTTTTATAAAAAAGCAAGCGTATAATATCTGCTAATGGCTTATTTATTATATAAACAGCTTAATGTAGGTTTTAAATACTTTAGCTTTAAATTTACCGCTAAAGGGTACGCTTTAATAAGCTTTAAAATAAAAGCTATTTAGTTATAAAAGCTTTTAAAATAATAGTATAAATTGCTTTTAAAGTATATAGCTATATAATAAAGTTTTTTATAATTATATTTAAAAAAAGCTTTAGCCGAACTATAATATTAAATAAAATAATAAATAAAAAAGTAAAATTATAAATAAAAAAATAAAATGTATAAACTTATTTATAAATATTTTTATAAAAAATAATAGCTATAATTAGCTAAATATTTTTTAAAAAAATATAGCGTATAAATTTTATATAATATATTATATATATATTTTAAATATATAAATTATTTCGAACACTTTTATATATATATTTATATTATAGGTTAGATGTTAAAGACCTACTTTATTTGGCGATACGTATAATATATCCTGGCTGGCCTAGGTCTGTAGCCCTTATATAGCTATAAAATAGCCGCTCGTTCGTAGAGACCTTTCGTTTTTTTTTTTTTTTTTTAGTTTATAAATAAAGCTTTATTATAATTTATATAAATTAAACATTTAAAAAAAAGTGTTAGATTGCCGGCATATTAGCTATAACTGCCTTAGAATGTAATATATAAATGTCCGTACATAGACGGATATAATAAAAAGTAGCCCCGTTATGTCCACTAGTGCTGCGCACTAGTAAAGTTTTTATAAAAAGCATATTTTTTTTGTACGGACGTACTTTATTTTTATAATATTATAAAGAATTTATATAATTTATTTGTTATACCAGTGTGTTAATAAAAGCATTTTGCTTTACTATATAAAGTCTATTTAATAAAAAGGTTTAAAATATTAAATTAATTTTATATAATTTAAATTAATATATATAAACTATAGCGTTTGCTATATAATTTTATACTAGATTTTAATAGTTATGCTTTATATATAATTTTAAAAATTTTATATTAGCTGTTTAGCAGTGCAAAATATTTATAGATTAAAAACCTATTATATGCTAACTTAAATTAGCTATTGTGTCCGGTCGCGACCTATCGTGCGCCGTAGGCCCGATACGCAGTATCACCGCCGCCAAGCCGGCAGTTCGACATACAAAGCACGTACCGAACAGATTGAATGCAAGATGCCCCGAGAGCTGTTTCTCGCTGCGGCGCCTATCAAAGGCGTGTAGGAGTTACGTACAAGCCTGTAATGTGCCTTTTTCTTTGCCTCTTCAGCGACGGGCGGCGAAGTGTACGGCAGTGCGTCAGGCCCTGGTGACCACCATGGCAGGTAGGCATCAAGAGTCTGCCAGTCTCCCCATTTCGAACGAAGCACAATGTGCGCTTCAATTTCAGCATTCTATTTGTCCTGCTTCAGAATATGCATAGCGTTCCGGTTCGAAGACCCCAAGTAGGACGGCTGATCGTTAGTCCAGCATCCCTTCGATATGAGCTCAGAGTCGTGACACATTGCTACATCCCGGCTGATGAGAGTGAGTCGTAACTGAGGATTATCCGGGCGTTCGGAAAAACCGATCCCGGGGATGAACGACGACGCCCAATCACTGAACTGCCGTCGTTACGGTCAACAGGTCTGTGTTTTGGGTGTGCGACCTTGTCATTGGTCCTTTGGCTTGGGTGTTGATTATTCTCCTCTGGATAAATTCGGAATGAGCACTACTCTATCGACGGACGCGGCATAAGGAAATTCCGCAGTCTGGTCATCATGGGCATGAACGAGCCATCTGTAAATATGAGGATCGAGGTCCGCTCGCTCTGCTTGAATGATGCGTGCTTGTGAATATCAACCATCCCGGACAGTCCATCTACATCGACGTCAAATTGCACCTCGAGCTCGTTACGATGAAGACCACACTCCTTGCCCAAGCCCTTGCGCTTGTCGCGCCTTCTCAGGCATACCTTCGATTCGGATGTGCTACTCTCAGCGTCCAGCGTCTCGACCCTCTCGTCGAGCCCGGTGCGATTCCCTCGGCCCATCTGCACCAGATCATCGGCGGAAATGGCTTCAACGCGACCATGGACCCGAATACCGACGTCGCTGAGCGCGCCACTTGCACATCTTGCACATTCTCTGAGGACTTCAGCAACTATTGGACTGCTGTGTTGTACTTGGTATGTATGAACCCCCTAAACACGTCGCTGTATGTGCTAACCTCTCCTCAGTATGTAAAATCCATCTTCACACGGCCGCCTGGGTGTAATTTGAGGACAAGGCCTGGCTTGATGAACGGTACTTACACATACCAGTAAGGCTCGTAACGGCACGTACAAGCGCGTGCCCCAGTACCCGAACTCGCTACTCGGCAACATCAAGGGTGGCATGACGGTCTACTACATCCAGCAAGACTTTGGCACGAACGGCAACCAGAAGATCACGGCCTTCAAGAAGGTGAGTTGCGATTCGCACGCGTCGGTCAGAAGCAGGCAGTTCTAACATGACATGCTCAGGGGTTCCGCATGACCGTCGGCACACCCCTGGCCAAGGATGGCAGCAACCCGGGTCTCCGCTACACTTGTCTGCAGGACGTCAACACCCGATTCCCCGAGACGGCCGACTTCCCCAAGCAGCCGTGTCCCGCCGGTATCATGGCCATCCACCATTTCCCCGCGTGAGTACTACCTAGCCCGCTCTCCCCCTGTCTCTATCGGGCTCCCACCCCGTACTGACCGCCTACCCCCCAGATGCTGGGACGGCAAGAACCTCGACAGCCCGAACCACCAGGACCATATGTACAACACCAACAGGGGCGCATTCACCCCGGCGGGAGCATGCCCGGCCTCGCACCCCGTACGCATGCCGCAGTTGGCGTACGAGACCATGTGGGACACGCGCCCGTTCAACAACAGGGCCGAGTGGCCCGCCGACGGCTCGCAGCCTTTCGTCTGGAGCTACGAGGACAGCAAGGTAAGTCATAACGGGCTCCCGAGTGCTCCCTTCAACTCCGCAATCCCACATATCCCTGCTGAACAGCTCTCTCTCTTCTTTTTTAGGGCTACGGAACGCACGGCGACTACGTATTCGGGTGGAAGGGCGACGCCCTCCAGCGCGCCATGGACTCCAAGTCCCTGCTGAGCAACGGCATCGCCACCCAGTCCGTCGACAAGGCCAACCAGTGCACCATCAAGAGCACCGTCAGCGAGGACATCGACAGCTGTGAGTGTTTCCCTGTTCCCGATGGCCGCTCGGGACGCTGAAGACTAACGCTCCGCTTCACAGGGGTCACTGCTATGCCGGGCATGTAAGCGTCTATTGAGAGCGGATGAATCCGTGTCGGGGCCCATTGGGCAAGGTTTGCGTGTGGGATGTCGTAGTAGCGTTTCGCAGGACTGGGCACATATCACTCTTTCTCATCATTCAAAGACAACAGGTCATCCTCGTTGCTTATCATACATTGTGCTGGCAGCTACCTCTCTCCTGTATTCTGTGATGCTTGCACGGCTTGTGAAAATGAACGTTGTCGATCTTGGCTGCACTGATACATGTGTCAACCGCCATAGGACTAAGCACGCACTGCCGCACACAGTTTTCTGAAACACAGTCGAGTCGTGTGAAGCGTTGCAGCCCAACCGCCTCATCGTCTAGGTCGATGCCGCTGGATACTTACGTAGTTCCGGCAGGAGGCTGGGCGCTAATATGTTCCTTGCATGTCCTTGCGGAATTCCTCAGTCACATGAACACCCAACCTGTCTTCGTACCGAGCGTTCTGTCTCGCCGACGGCGGACTCGGCGACGCCCTAAACCGACTAGATCCAGTCTGCCAGTGTGGTATATGCCGAGGTCGCGCACGCAGGCTTTCGTGAAGATGAAACTTGGCATATCTAGACTCCTAGTGCCGTAAAGGCGGAGGCCAGCTTAATGACTCATTGTTGCGACTGGGGAATACTCGCCGAGATCTATGCCGAGGACATGTTTGAATGGTGCGTAGGGGCTAGTGTGTTGGGGATAGTGCGTAGGGGATAGGCACCTTAGATAGAGCACGGCTGTACTAGAAAGGCCCGTGAATATTAGGGTGAGACACATTGAAGCAGAGCGACCCAGCAGGCCACATGTAGCGTGTTTAGTGACTCGGCCATGGCTATTCAAGGGATAGAGAAACGCGTAAACACGTTGCCGTTTTGCTGATTGATTACCTTACATAAGTACTGTCGAAAGGACAGTTGCCGCCCGGACGGCTTAATACCGATCGACCTGACTACAGCACATATATGCCAACACATATTGTTCCTTGCTTCTGTTTTATTCCCGTATGGAGTCTAATGACTACCCAGAGGGTGGCTAATATGGCATATATGGCATTTTACGTTTCATTATAATACATACACAGGTACCGTTGACTCGAGGGTTAGGTGCGCGACGGAATTGAGATTTAGGTGCGGGGAAATTGAGAAGGATGGGGACGAGTAGACATGAATCTTAGAAATGCGTACGTGTATCTATGGATTGTGAGAGGATCGGGCAGAGACGTGATTCCAACTCAGGGTGAATGTTCATCTTGGTAGTAATATGTTGCTGAGTGAGGTTCAGAAAAACACACAAATGTAGCTACCGCCAACTGTTACCTAATATAGGATCTCAAAGCATTCCCTGGTACATCTAATCACGATCTAACAACCTGCTAGAGAAAACTAGAAATGGCGGGTTCCAGAACAAGAAATTCAATTGGGAAGGTTCCACTTCTTGAGCATTTATTGCTTCAGTCTCATGATAGCGTCTCCCAGAGAGATGCGTTGAGACACGGGAGCGGTGCAGCACGAAGCAAGATCGTCGAGTATCTCTTTTTCTAACTCGTCATGGGAAGCATTGGACATTTGCAAGACAAGATTCCCGAAAGCCCATATATCATTGAGGACTCGTGACGAGATGTTTTCGGATGGAGGATAGTCTAAGTTGCGCATTTCTGGCGATAGCCACTCGTGGCTGAAGGCTCTTCCGCCTACATCAATCACGACCAGCTCCAAATTTACATCAATAACGATGTTAGAAGGCTTGACATCCATATGCGTTATTCCGTGGTTGTGCATGTGATGAAGTGTCGACGCGAGCTGCAATGCCCATTGTTTCCACGGTTGTTTGAAGTCTGACGAGAGCAAAGCATCACGTAGTGTACCGTTGGGGTAATACTCAAGAAGTAGCCCTCGCGCTACGATGCTATTCTTGGTGCCGTGTTTAAATGTTTGGTATGGGTTTGGAGAGGTGACAACCGCCACTAGCTGTACGATGCCGCTTACGTTACGTAAGGTCTCCAAGTTTTGAAGCTCCTGCAGCCAAATGTCGGTGTCGATGGGCTGATAAAGCGGCTTCTCTATCTCTTTAAGAACGTATGGTTTGTTGTCGCTATGAACTAAATAAACCCCAGGCGCAAGTTCTCGTTCCTTTTTAATCAAATCCAGGTCCTTCGTAGCGATTCGTCGGTTGTTGTACACTGGGAAGCGTACACGCGCGGGATCTTCTCGCAAAGTAACTTGCAGATTGTTGACAGCGCAAGTGTATAAATTTGATGGCGGCATGCTCTGGCGTAGTGGCGGCGCAATCGCGATGTTTTTCTGTAGGATTATTCGTATATTGTTGGTGATGCGATGGTACCCCTTTTTGACTGGCACGTTCTGTGGCACTGGCGACACAATTGCGATATTCTTTCGCAAAATAATTCCTAGGTTATTAGCGACGCGAGCGTACACACTTTTTCGCCTAAGCTGTGTACTCTGTGGCAGCGGCGATGCGATTGCAATGTTCTCGCGCAGCATAATTCGTAAGTTGTTGACAACGCGAGTGTATGTATCACATGGCTCGTGTTGGATGTTAGAAAGTATAAGCTCGGTGACTGTGTCGTGTAGGAGTGGCAGCCGGTCGAAATCGATCAGAGAGCATAGGTTCTCCAGGTCATTCTTCCGTTGTAGCCAGCTAGAGATGGATTCAAGTATCCCTTGAAATGTGACTTTGACATGCCACTGCGATGTACGGCCATTTAATACAAGACATAGAGAGCACTCAATCTCGTGCGGAGGTTCGTTCTCGCTCTCATCGTCGTCATCGATGAATTCTGTGTAGGTCATTGGCGAGAAAGTGATGTCTAAAGGGCCCCCCATTGGAAATGAGTATATGCGCGAAGATGAGTGAGTGTTGACAGACATAGGGATGAGCGTCGGTTCATTTAAAAACATAAGTGATATTGTATATTTATAGGTAGCCCTAAGATACTTACACTTAAAACATAAGGTACGTAAGGTACACACCGTGTAATTGTACTGTATACTCGGACCTTCGCATGTAATCTTAATATTTTTAAAAAAAAAACAAATTTTAGAAAAAGCGTTATATGTCGCGGATATATGAGCCGTACTGACATTACACATCAATATCACATCAAATTATTGCAGCGCTGTTAATCAGGCACCCTATCGTCTTATCCGGACACTCTCCGACCCGAAACGGCCTGCTGAGCTACTGACGGCTTGGCAAATACAGTTAGTTGATTCCAGAAGAATTGTCTGTTTATTGCAGTTAATAATCTCAGGAGATTGCAAGAAGCCAAGAAATCCTTCGACTTCAACGTGCAGCAGAAGTTTATAAAACTTGAAGCGAAGACGACGAATGAATCCAGCGAAGCTAACGACGCTACAGTTTGGTGTGTAATATTTGACCGGATTGATTAAGTTAAGTACACTATATGTGACGTCGGTTTTAGCAAGACAGTTGCCCGCCCCTGACCGTTAATAGCTTTAGCAGTCTGTTTTAAGCCGAAGGGTACAGGTTCACAACGCTTTTAGAAAATGAAATGTCGAGTATTTTTAATCAATTTTAAATAATATCCAAAATCAATTTATAACCAGTGTTATGTAATGAACAAATGTCATGTTAAGCAATAGACTAGTATAGTCGTGGGTTTTTGTTTAATACCACTATTAAATATAAAATGCAGTTATATGAGGCTACCAGAAATAGCACAGTAAACACGGACACCATGGTTGTAAGTCTAGCATGTTGCAGTGACTGATTCATATGCTATTATTCTCAATGAGGCTGATCATGTCCGGCGTTGTTGTGTAAGCTCTCCGCAGCCACCCACCTCCCAACCGAAGTAAATGACCAAAACGAGCGAAGAGTATGCACCCTAGAGAACGTTCATACTTGCCATAAATCGCAATTAATGATAGCAATTTCCTTCTTCATGTTTTCCCCCTCTTATTGGTGTCTGTTTTTTTTTTCGGATTACCATTTGGATGATCGTGTAATTGTATACGAGCCAGGAAAAAACGAAGGTATGAGTGCATGGTCGTGGCCCTTCTCGGACTGAACTTCCGTTAAATGTAGGTATAACTTGCCCGGCGTCTTCGTTCTCTTTCTCTTTCTCGATCCTCGCGGACCTGACAGTCGGGGCAAAAGCGTGAGTCAAATGACTCATCAATCCAGCCGACGTTGACTCTTCCGCCGCACTCTCCTCTGCTGTGAAACAGATCGCATTTTTCGGTCCTTCGCCCATAATACCGACGCATCAAGAGATTGCATCTTGGGCATAGTATTTTGTGGAGGACGAATTTGCACATTGTGAAGTTGTGTCAGAGTCGAGATAATTATGAACTCGCGAAACTAATAAGGGGTTTGAGGCTTGGGGGCTTCGTCGAGGGCGGGTACGTGCTGGGTATCAACTTTGCCTGAGAGAAATGAGGGATAGAAATAGTAGAATATGGCGTGAAGATTAAGTTGCTTGCTGCGTTGGAAAAGTCTGGATGTTGGTAGAGAAATACATTGTAGTTATATACACGATATTCCAAAGAGACTGCACTTCCGATGTTGTCTTCGTTACACTTTGCTGTAATCTATATTGGCTTTGTCACACAATAACTATTCGACCACGTAGGTTACATTGCATGAAATGAGTTTCAAGTATTCCGTCGAACAGAACTAGTACCGGCTCCTTGCACCAACCTCACAAGCCCTCCTTGGTAGGCATCGTAAACGATCTCCCTTTGGTGTACCTTTCATTCATGAACACTACACGACTACGAGACTCCTCGATTCAACATTCAAGCTAACAAGCGTGATTCGACCTCCTGTTAGATTAAATAAGCACATTCTGGATATAATTTGACGACGAGTTCCCTCAAGGGATTATAGAATAATAACCTTGTAATAACTCACTTAAACGATCTGGATATCCCTTACCCAACCTTGTTTGTTTACTTATGCAAGAACTTTCTGGTTAACAATTTTCTCTCGTCAGGCTAAGAACTTAGCAAGAAGGTAGAAGTTTGTACGACACCGAGCGGTTGTTTGATGCGTCCAGTGTGTCACCGTCAGCTCGACAGTCACCGGGGTCAAAGAGTTGCCTAGCACCAATTTTAGGACGTTCAACTTTTATGGGAGATATCAATAACATCATGGTGGGAGCAGGCCTGTAAGTGCTGCACAGCGGAAGGGGTAGTATTTGTCACGGTACCAAGTATCCTGTGGCCCGTATCCTCACGCGCGGGCCATCTAGCCCCTCAATTAACACACAGGGAGAATTAACCTTAACAGATAACCGGTCCCCATTCGTGTAATCACAAATAGACTGGGTCTAGAACGACTTGTAGCACGGGAGGATAGCACGAAAATAGGACCAGCAGACACGTGTAGAAGTAAACAATAATCAAGCCACCCCCATGTTCATTATCGAATGGGGGAGGGAGAGGATTGCTAATGCAAGGGCGCGTGATGATGTTTCTCTAATTTATTCCTGTATAGTACATAATAATATCGCTAGCGATCTTGTGACGACTGGCTCCCAAGACTAGCGTACTCCGGCCGTTCTGTAGCGCTCAATCTGGTACCATGTTGGTTTGAAGGCTCCGTAGGTGCGTAGCCAGAACACAGATGTTTCATGCCTTATCAAATATCTGTGCATATGACCTTGGGTGTTCTATTAAAGGTCATGAGCGGGCTGAGAGCTTACTCAAGCGTAACTCGTACTAAGTATTAGGCCGTGTCGAGTCGTCTAGGAAAAGCGGCAGTGGAGGGAAAATAATGTTGGATGACCGGAAGGCAGTGAGATGTCCTTGATCACCGGGAATGTTGGTGACATGAATAGACACCTGTGCTTCTATTTCGGCACATCTTTCAGATTTCCTCCAATAAGCCTGCCCCAGATGATGCTTGGCTGTAATCCTAAACCACGAGATGGTACTTCAGGAAAGAACCCTCGTGTACCCCTTGTGGGCGACAACTAACAGAAAGCCCACCACGTCGCATGAAATACAACATGGCTGAGCTGTACTAGTCCAATGCCACCTAAGTCGTTACCACTACTACATTCCATATGAAATGGCACTGCGAGCCCTCCCTTGAACTCGCGGGCTGCCAGGGGTGGACAGGGCACGTGATCCAGAATTCACACGGCACTCAAGAATGCTGCTCTATACCAAAGAAAGGTGCAGTGTCAGAGTCAAGTTGACAACATATTATCGCTAAGATAACTACCTACTCTATCTAACATATCTTTAAAGCAACATCATAATTCTTAATGACTGCGCTGCTGACTTGCAAAATTAATCAAAATCTACGGGATGGTGCGGGTTTTCCCTTTGGGGGGGGGGGGGGGGGGGGGGGGGGGGGGGGGGGGGGGGGGGGGGGGGGGGGGGGGGGGGGGGGGC